>CAUYQG010019401.1:0-14825 GCA_963574415.1 Tarsius wallacei
CTTTCCATGATTATCAGTTTGTTATTTATTACATTCACAGTATTCTTTACTGCTGTTATCTAAGTTAGCAACTCCTTCATATTTTCCTCTTATCTCCCCTCAATTCCATTTATTCTCTCTATTAATGTCTTGATATCTGGGTTTGTAGTTTGGGACCAGTCATTCTGGGGGCTCTTCATGGTTTGTGTTCTGAAGTCTGTTTTCTCAGTTTCTGACCTCCCAGGGGTCTATGTGAGAATTCTTTTTTTGGTTTTTCTTCATTTGTGTAGATACCCCCCACCCTTTATTCTCTTCTTTAAGTCTGTTGTTCAGGGATGGCAGGTTGCTTTTACTTTTGTCTGCTCAATCTCTTATTCTTCCTTATTGGATTTTCTGGCTTTGTTTAGTTCTGACACTGGACTGTGGGTTGTGGACATACTTTGTGCAGTTTTGAGATTTAATTGAGGGAGGAGCTGTGATTCAAAATCTATCTGCAGATCCCAGTATCCACTGACAGGTGTATGGATACCCTGGAACCCACTTCCCACTGCCTTACAATCTGTCCATGCAGTGGGGGCATGGGTTTGCTCCCTGAAACAAGATGAGGTAAGAAAAAGGAAAAGAATGGAAAAAGGAAGGGGGGGCAAGAGGAAGATGGAGAGAAAGAATAACAAGAGGGAAAATAGACAGATGTACCAACTAACAAATGAATAGAGGAACAAAGACAGAAAAGATTAAAAATAATGAAAACATACAGACAATCATATAAACACACAAACTGACAGAAACTTCCCTATTGATGTACTCTTCCCATATACAAACAGGAAGTCTAAAGAAAAAAAATCAGTAAAATAACAGAAACAAAGCAAGTATGAAAACATTATCAAAAACAGAAAGTAAGAGAGAAAAAAACAAAAACAAAAAACAAACAAAAATGAGCAAAACAAACAGACAAAAAAATAAAATAAAATAAAAACAAGGAACCAAACTCACTGTGAGGTCATTCCTGTAAGTCCAACATCCTTTCAGCTCTGGTCACTAATTCTCAGCACAGGCTGATATGGTTGCTCATAGCTTGGATCTGATGTCCCAGGCCTGCTCTGGAAGAAGGGTGGATCAGACCTGGACTCACCCGGCTTGCTGCCTGTCAAGTCTGCCACTCAGATCTGACCTGTCTGTGTCTGATCCAGCATGGGCAAGGGGCTTCTGTCTCTCTCAGTTTGATGAGATTACCTTAGGTCCCAAGTTGGAGGCTGGGAAGAGCTGAGCAGAGCTGGGTGGGGCAATGCAAGTCTCTGCCGGGTCCTGGGACAGAGAAAATGGCTGTGGTCAGTGTTTCTTCACCAGGCATGGGGCCCCTCTCTGGCTCTCCCCAATCTTCTCTCTCCACTGATTGGATCCAGGGCTCCAGCTGATTTGCTATAGCAGGTGATGGTGTGGACCAGGTGCCAGGCAATGAGAATCAACTGGATTTGTCAGGCTTTCTTAAGGAGAGTCCTGAGAACATCAGATGATTTTGCATGCCCACGGCCCAAATCTCAGGGCAGTGAGAGCTTGCAGTCACCTTCAGAGGGGTTACCTGGGTGCATGAACCTGAGTCTCCCCTCAGATGGATTTTCACTCTCCCACCAGCACATGCCTACTCACACAGAGAGTCTTTATGGACACTTGCTTTTGTGGAAACTCTCACAGCTGACCTGTCTGGTCACCATCTTGTCCAAACCCCTGTAGCTATTATTTTAGATAGATGTTTTTTGGGTTTCATAAGTAAATTATGAGTCATGAGTGCACTTCATATCATAATTACAGTAATAGAGTATTCTGAAGTTGTCTATGTATTTGCTTTTAATAGTGGGTTTTATATCGTCAAATGTTTTCTTTTTTCATTTCAGTGTTTTATTATGTTTCAGATTACAGAATTCCACTTAGCATTTTTTGTAAGATAGGTCTGGTGGTGACAAATCCTCTTAGGTTTTGTTTGTCTGGGACAGATTTTATCTATCCATATTTGTAGAATAGCTTTACTGGATACAGTATTCTTGGATGACAGTTTTTTTTTCTTCCTGTCAACACTTTGAAGATATCATCAAATTTTTACCTAGGCTGTTTGATTTTCCACTCAGAATTCTGTTGCCAGATGATTTAGGGGTCCTTATATGTTTTTTTTTTCTTTTTTCCATTGCTTTCTGTATCCTCTGTTTGTCCTTGACCTTTGAGAGTTTACCATATATTTTGGGGTAGTCTTATTTGGGTCAAAATGTGTTTGGTGTTCTAAGACCTTCTTGTAACTGGAGTTATCTCTTTCTCAAGTTTTGAAAAGTTTGTAGTTATTATTTCTTTGAATGAGCTCTCTCCCCCTTGCTCTTGCTCAGTTTCCTCTTGAACACCAATAAACCTTAGATTTGGTCTATTGGGGTTGTTTTCTATATATTTTAAGATGATCTTCACTCATTTTCATGTTTTTCCTTTTTCTCCTCTGATTGTGTATTTTCCAATAGTCTGCTTTCGAACTCATTGACTCTATCCTCTGTTTGATTCATTCCGCTGTTGAGAGTCTGTAAAGAATTTTTCAGTTCAGCAAATGTATTTCTCAATTCCAAGATTTCTGTCTGATTTTCTCATTGTTTTAATCTCTTTGTTAAATTTCTGTGATAAATTTATAAATTACTTCTGTGTTAATTTGGAGATTATTGAGTTTTCTTAAAGCTGCTATTTTGAATTCTAGATCAGAGTACATATATCACAGTCTGATTAGCATCAGTCACTGGTTCCTTGTTTTGTTTAGGGAACTAAAGTTCCCTATTTGCGGTTGTTTCCTGTGGATGTATATCTATGTTTTTGTATTGAAAACTAGTTATTTATTTTAGTCTTCTATATCTGTCATTTTTTATTGAATATATTAGCTTTGATATTCATTGTAATATATCTATTGATTTTCTTTTCTTTTCTTTTTTACTGGGTCATTACCTACTTTTTGGAACGAGATGGCATCTTAAGCCCAGGCTTGCCTCTTTTTTAGTAAACAGAGTACTCCCTGTCATGAACTGGGGAAGAGAGGTCCCCAAAAGGGTATTCCAGTAATGTGAGAAAAGAAGCTAAGTGTTCATGCTCAGGGGACCTGTGAAATAAACCTACAACAGTGTAGTGCTGCTGACCAGTCACTCTAATTTGACATCTCCTTTGGACAAGATACAAAGCAGACTTCCCAGGACTGCAGATGTTAGTTCAGCTCTGGTTGTCCTCAGGGATATTTCTTACTTCAGGCACCCTTGATGTTTCCTTTCCATTGAAACAGGGACAAGTATCCTGCCAGGTAAGCCAAGATGGTAAGAAAAATTGTTATTCTCCTCAATATCACTTTTTTCAGCATAGAAACTGACTCAGGGGAAATTTTCTGAGTCTGATGCCAGGCAGACTTGGAGGAGAAAATGTTGAAAATAAGAAAATCTGATTCTCTTGCCATCTGCTCAAAGTTTTTCCACTTCTCCATGGCTTCAGGAATTGTCTTCTCATATTTGAGTTTTCTGGTGTTCTCATATTTGAGTTGCTGGTATTTGAGTTGCTCACATTTGAGTTCTCATACCTGAGTTGCTAGTAATAATCTTGACGACATATATTTGTCTTGAGTTTACTGCATAGAGGATTGAAGATTGCTTGTTTTTACACTGGCATTTTGGAACTGTAAGTCTCCTAATCAATGGATTTTTGAAAAAACAGCAAAGACAATACAATGGAGCACAGAGAGTTTTTAATCAATAGTGCTGGAAAAACTGAACAGTCACATGTTTAAGAAGTGCATCTAGACACAGATCTTTTACTCTTCACAGAAACTAACTCAAAATGAATCAAATACTTGAATATAGAACACAAAAATAGAAATACCTAAACAATAACATAGGAAAATCAGGTATAGCATTGACTTTTTAGATATAATACCAGTAGCACAGTAAATAAAAAGAGTTGGTAAGCTTCATAAAAACTAAAAACTCCTACTTTGCAATAGCCAAGGTCAAGAAAATGAGAAGACCAGTCACAGCATGGCATAAAATATTTGCAAATGACATATATGATAAAGGACTAGCCAAAACATATAAAAAAACTTTTAAAACTCAGCAATATGAAAACAAACAACCTAATTTTTTTTAATTTATGTTTTTATTTTCTATCTTGATTCAGGGGTACACACGTGCAGGTTTGTTTCATAGGAATAACACATTATGGTGAGAGTTGGGCTTCTATTGAGTTCATCACCCAGGTGGTAGACATGGTATTCAGTGAGAAGTTTTCAGCTCTTATTTTCCTTTCTCCTTCCCCACATTAGAAGTGCCCCAGTGTCTGTTGTCCCCAACTTTGTGCCTATGTGTTTACAGTGTATAGCTCCCACATATTAGGGAGAAGACATGATATTCAGTTTTCTGTTTCTGTGACAATTCACACAGGTTGATGGTCTCTAGCTGCATCCATATTACTGTAAAGGACATTATTTTGATCTTTTTATGGAAGCATAGTATTCCACAGTATATATGCTTCATTTTCCTTACACACTCCACCATCAATGGACACCTAGGTTCTATGTTTTTGCTACTGTAGATAGTACTGCAATTGATAAACCTATACGTGCAGGTCTTTTTTGGTAGAGTGATTTATGCTCCCTTGGGTATATTCTTGATAGTGGGATTGTTGGATTTAATGTTAAGTCTACTTTTAATTCTTTCAGAAATCTCTAAACTGTTTCCCACAGGGGTTTAACTAGTTTTTATTCCCACCAACAGTGGAACAGTTGTTCCCTTTTCACCACATTCTCACCAACATTTGCAAACAAACTAATTTTAAAGCAAGGCAAAAGAGCAAAACAGACAATCCACCAAAGATATATGATGTCAAGTAAGCATATGAAAAGATGTGCAATATCACATGTCATTAGAGAATTGTGAATTAAAACTAGATGCTGCTATAAGAATGACCAACTTCCAAATCACAAACAATAGCAAATCCTGGTGAAAATGTGGAACAGGAACTCTCATTCACTACTGGGAAGAATGCAAAATGGATAGCCACTTTGGAAGACAGTTTGGGCAGCTTCTCACAAAACTAAACACTCTAACCATACTATGTAGCAATCACACTCCATGGTGTTTACCCAAAGGAACCCAAAACTTATGTCTGCATATGTTACATAAACACAGATGTTTATAGCAACTTTTTCATGATTGACAAAACTTGGAAAAGCAACCAAGATGTCCTTCAAGAGGTGAATGGATTAATAAACTATGATTCATCCAGGAAGTGAAATACTGTTTAGCACTAAAAGGAAATGAGCTATCAAGCCATGAAAAAACCTGGAGAAAACCTACATGCATATTACTAAGTAAAATAAACCAATCTGAAAAGAACATTTACTGTATGATTCCAACTATATGACTTTCTAGAAAAGGCTTTTGTGAGGGCAAAAGAGACTTTCTTGTGAACTCTGTAACAAAAGCAGGTCCTGCCTTAAATATGAACTTCAAAACATTTTTTTTTCCCTGACAGATCTCATTATAAACTTCTCTGGTTTGAAGTTTATAATCATTTTCTATTCAAGGTAAATTTAATTTTAGATGGTGCCCGGCTATCTCCTCTAATTTTTTTTAAATTTCCATTGCTAACAACTATTTAATAGCTGGAGCAATTGAGTTTCTCTGCCTACGTTCCCTGTTGGTTCACTTTGTAAATGTGGTGATCCAAAGTCAAAATTTCCAAAAATTCGTATCTATATTTTCAGAATCATTCTTTTTATTTCTCTGTTCATCCTGTAGTGGCTTTGTTAGTTCTAAAGCAGATATTATCAATCTCAGTACTAATGACCTATGTGTCTGGATAATTCTGTGTTGTGGGAGCGCTGACCTGGTATTGTAGAATACTTAGCAGCAGCAGCAACGTCCCTGGTCTCTACCTATTAGGTGTTACTACCACTCCTCTCAGTTGTGAAAACTAAAAATATCTTCAGATAGTGCCAAATATCCCTTTGGTGAAAAAAATTATTCAAAGTTTAAATTAGCTTCATGAAGATTTCAAAGCTATCTTATGAATTCATCCTACAGATCATTAGCCAAAATAACGGGAAACATGAAGATTTACAGAATTCCTTGTCTCACGCCAATTAACATCCAGCAGGTTAAATTGTTATTAATTCTTAGTTATTCATTACTCCACTTCGTTGAGAGTCTTTCTATAATTTTTCACTCAAGAATGAGCCAGGTCAAATTCTCCTAAGACCATAGAGAGGTATCTCAACACACCTGAAATGTATTTGCTTTACATCATAGAATTTATTGTATCTGTTGCTCAATAATTTATTATTAAACTGGTTTTATCTAACCTTAAACAAGTGTTTTATGTTGATGAAATAGGTACATAGACTACATCACTCTTTATTTTGTTTCGAATTCCTTTTGTTTGATAATTTTAATCAAAAGTTCTGATGAAATGCTATATACCCAAGAATTCAGAAAAATTTTTCACTTAGAAGTTTAGCATATTTGTGACTTCATATCTGAGCTTTATATTACAATAAAAACAATTTTCCAAAGCAGGCCTCTTATTAATTTATAATAAGAATGACAAAGATTTTAAATATCATAACCCATATTTACTTTAGAGGACCTACATAAATATTTTATTGAAAATATAATAATGACTTGTGATAGATCACATATGTAGGTTAAGACTTTTTAATTCACTCAATCTAAGTCATATACCGAAAAAAGGAACCAATTCTTTTTAGTTTTTTAAATAAATTTTCACAAAGTTTCATTTTCACATGGTAAGTTTAGTGTAACAAAGCTTGAAAAGATCAAAATTTTATAAGTAAATTCAGCATAAATTTTGATGGCTAATCAATTCTAATCTACCTCATCCTAGCTGACTTTATTCAGTCATATAGCAAGAAGTTAGTTAGACTATGATGCCCGGCTACTTTGCCTTAACTAATTAGATGAAAAGTAATTACAAAAGTATCTCTGTGAATACTGTCCTTCGTAAAATAGAATTGAATCATCATTTGATCTCTGGTACTGTTTGATGTCAGGACCAACTGACCTGTTAACAAAGTAAGGAACACATCTTTCAAAATTAAATAATTATAATTTAAATAAAATTATAACACATTTGCTTATGAAATTCGTATTAGATCAAATGGGCTTAAGGGAATAAAGTGAAACAATATGTGTAACTACAACTACTTCATTCAATCTGGGCTGATAGTACATATACATGTCATCTCCTTTGTCCTTGGATGCTACAGGGTCCAGACCTTCTGGGAAACATTGCACTATAAAGTGTCATATGTATTTTTTTAAATCTTTCTATAAGATAGATTAGACCACTGCCTTCATAGGATTATTTTACAGGGTAAAAAGACTCCTCCAAATTCTGATTTACTCAGTATTAATTATATTTGTTTAACTTAAGACTTTTCTTCCAATTAAAATCAGAGGCTATGAGTCATGTGGAAGCAAGTTTTGATATAGCAGAGATAATTCCAGGGGGCTAGATAAGGTATGAGGACTACATAAAGAATTAAAGATTAACAGAGACTGGGAAAACCAGAGTGCTTAAGACAATTGGCCCATTTTACAATCCCACTGGAGGTTAGCCAGGAGTGTCCATTTAAGTATCAAAGAAAAGGCACACATTTGGTACTATACTTTTTTGATAGAATAATCTCCCATAAAAACATATGGGTTATTTGACAGAGTAATCTTTCCAAATAATTGTATATAGCATTTAATTTACAAACAACTTTCACATCATTTTTGATAGCAGAAATTTAAAAATACCAAGGACATGGAACATCATGCATACACCTTAACATAGAAAAACAGAGAGAAGCAAATTCAAGTGGCCTTCCCAGTATATTTTAAAATTCAAAGTTAATGAACTAATATTGAAATCATCAAGGAAATATTTAATGTTTACTTTCTCATGGCATAACAGTTTCTCTCTAGGAGCCAGTGGTTTGGCAGGTAGAATATATGAAGACCCTCTATCACATTCTCTGTATTCTCTTTGGCTTATCTTTAAAATTTTTCTTGAAATGGTATACAAGATCAATATGTTTGTTACTACATCGGTGACCATAATTAATAACAATGAATTGTATGCTTGAAAATGCTAAGAGTAGATAAGGTGTTCTCACCACAAAAAATGATAACTATGTGAGGTGATGCATATGTTATTAACTAGATTTAGTCATTCCACAATGTATATATTTTTCAAAACATCATAGAGTACATAAGATTTACATACAATATTATCTGTCAATGTATAATTAACTAATTAAAATAAGTCACAGTTTTCCTTTTCATATATTCTAATTACAATTTCTATATCAGCATCCTGCAATATTAATTTCATGTTCTCTTTAATAACTTAAAATAGATTATGCACTTTACATATGATCTTATTGAACTCATATCAACCTTTAGTATAATAAAGAAGCCAAGACTATATTACCTAATGGAGAAAAACGTAATTCTTTCCACTTCCCCTGATGCTAAAGTTTAGTTGCTAGAGAAAGCCATACTAAATTGTAACTGCTTTGATGAATCCCTGTGTAAGGGAAATCTTATTCTGATTCTATTGACATAATTGTTTATAGAATTCAAGTGACTTGATTTCTCAATTAGAAAAGTGCTAAGTATTGTTATTATGGTGATTGATGGTTCCTCAATGAATTCAGATGAAAAAAAAAGTACAAAAGTCAAACAACCTAAGGTTCTGTGTTTCAATTTCAACTGTCTAAAAAAAAAAAGTTTTAGCCAGACACAGTAAATAAGCAACCAGTCTGAAAAGTAAACATTATAAATGTAACCTACTTACCTCATCTTTGGTTTTGACTCTCCTTGTCCCTTGAGCAATTATGTCTTCATCTAAACAGATAGTAATTAGTATTACTTTAAGGACTGGAAATTTGAACCTATAAACATATTAAAATAAAAGTTTTAAACTTTGTGACTTTTGTTAAATAATGAGAAACTTTAAGATTGGAAAGTTAGAATACCATATAATATTTCAAACTCAACTTCTTATTTATACTCTTAATATTATCTAGGAACTAATTCATAAATATAGAAAGACCAAGAAAAGTGTATGTTCAATGTGTTATTTCTTTTTTATGTAGGACTGCATTTATTATCTTTAAGTATTATGTCACTCATTGCTTAATAATATATAACTCTTTTAACTCAATAATAAGCTTAAAGAATAATATTGTAAACTCCTGAAAACTTAATTTTGTTCTCTAAGAGTTAAAGCATGTGGTCAAAATCAGCTAAATTTAATTTCTCATTTCCCATCCTAGACTATTCTCAAGCATATGATAAATTAGCTCTTTTAAGCTTTCTCTTTACTTAAATTAGAGATGTGGCAAAGTACATACCACGAATTTAGAAATGGACCAGCCTCAGTATGAAGAAAGGATGATGCCTAAGTATCTGACATTTTTCTATACAACCCTTCATCCTTTCTGCAACTGGCTTCAAATTATTTGTTAAATACAAATTTGCATGAGGGATAGAAAGACATAAGAAAACCTTTTTGTATGAAAAGTAGAAATACATAAGAATTGAATACAATATTCAATTATATTAATCTACTTATGGCATTTAGATTTAGTTCATGGTGAATTGTGCTATTCTGTTTATAAGGATTTGAACAATCTGATATGTTTCTTTACAAGCATCTGTAGAAAATTGTAAAATAAACATAAAAGAATACAAAATGGATTGCATTGTGAAGAGATAATAAAGAGTGAGTCATTTTAAGCTAATCATTAGTATATAAAAATGTACTATAAGTTAGATGTTTTACTATTTGTTATTATTTCCCATAGATGGGGAAAATGTGAGTTTCAAATGAAGGAAAACCTATGTCTCAGTTAACAAAAAAAGAAAAAATGCATTTTTCCTTACAGAATGTTATTCTTTGGTGGTAACCCCTTTGCCTTGGGGAAGAAGTGACACACTGGAAGGAATTTCCAGTAAAAATATTTCTTCACAATGCTTTCCAAACTTTTATTTTCACTTGCTATTGTTTGTTTAATGACCTTATTTCCCACCTCTCTGTAAACTCCATGTAGCTAGGGGCAGACTTTCTCATGTACTGCTGCATCTAAAAGCATCTAACACATAGCTGCAACATATTAGGTACTTGATAAACAGTTTTTGCATGAATTAATTGCAGAAGGAATTGACTGAACTACTTGCTCTTGGAGCACTGAGCCATATAAGAAGTACAAAGTTCATCGTGTCTGGGAACCTTGCAACAAGTTGACCATGTTGAGACTCTTGTCAAAAATCCCAAGTAGGCCCAGACATTCCCATCAAGGTGCCAGATGTTTGAGTACAACCCTCTTAGACTCTCTAGACAAGCTAGTTTTTTTTAGAATAACCTCTCAATGCCACATGAAACACAAGGATCATCAGCAAAACTCTGCCCAAATTCCACAATCAAAAAATTGGTATATGCAATAAAATGGCTATAGTTTTAGCTGCTAAAATGTTGGGGGTAGTTTGTTATGCATCACTAGATAACTGGACTAATATATAACAATGTAAATTTTTTAAATAATTAAAAATTAGACCCCAAAATTAAACTGACAGCTTGTTTTCAGTTCCTGTCAATGTTTAAAGAGATTAAATAGGTGTAGTATCAATATTTTAGAGAATGAAATGAACATTTTATTTTTTAGACTAGTAAGTCAAGCCACTTTAACTTCTGCAAAGTACTTTATAAAGTCCTCTATGATATCATTATAGATGGCAAAATATGGGTTCAAAAGATGCATTGATATGTGGAGCCATGGTCTGTTAAAGAATAATACCCAAAGGATGTAGATTAATTACTTGGTTTCAATCTGACAGAGTATCTGTAATGGAATGCCACAGGGTATTATCCTTGTCTGTGTTCTATTAATATGTTTTCATAGGTGATTAAGACATAAAAACGTATTTATAAAATAAGCACAATACTCAGTGTTGGAAGGAATCCAAAATATAATAAATGCTACATTATATTATAAAAATTAATGAAGCAATCATTATTTAAAACATTATACTAAAATAAGATAAACACTCTTTTTAATTATAGTAAAAAAAACCCAGCATATTCCACCTTAATCATTTTTAAGTGTAAAGTTCAGCTGTGTTAAATATATTCACACTGTTGTGCAACAGATCTCTACAATTTTGACAACCTGCAAAACCGAAACTGTATCATTAAACATTGATTTTTCCTTCTCTCTTTTCTCCCCAGCCCTTGGCAACCACAATTCTACTTTCTATTTCTGTGAGTTTGACTACTCAGATAGAAGTACAATCATGTAGTATTTGTCTTTCTGTGACTGGTTTATTTCATTTAGCATAAAATCCTCAAGGTTCATCTATGTTGTAGCATAAGTCAAAATGCTTCCTTTTTAAGGATGAATAATATTTCATTGCAGGTGTGTACCACATTTTCCTTATTCATTTATCTGCTGGCAGTTATCTACCTCTTAGCCATTATGAATAATACTGCAATGAACATGGGTGGGCAAATATCTTTTAAAGATCCTGTTTTGAATTCTTTGGAATATATAACCAGGAGTAGGATTGATGGATCATATGGTAATACCATTTTTAATGTTTTGAGGAATCTTTATCCTGCTTTCCATAACGACTGCACTATCACCATTTTACATTCCCATTAACAATACATATGGGTAGCAGAACATACGGGTTTCTATTGCTCTGCACTGCAAGAGCCAGTACTTGTTATTTTCTGTTCTTTTGATAGGTGCCATCCTAATGGGTGTAAAACAAGCTAAACTTTTAAATGTAGGGAGAGAGGGGAAACACTTGTTGCCCACAAGTTTGCGAGTCAACGGTGAAATGACTACTAAAATACTGCTTTGAGTTTGCACAGATATAATTTACTGTCCAAATTTGGTAGATGAGAATTTCACTCTGCTCTGAACTGTTAATGTCATAGTAGAGCATTCTTTTCCATTCTAAATAAGACATTATAAGACACAAAGTAGAATATATTCTGATAA
This sequence comes from Tarsius wallacei, assembly GCA_963574415.1. NCBI lineage: Eukaryota > Metazoa > Chordata > Mammalia > Primates > Tarsiidae > Tarsius > Tarsius wallacei. Next base: position 12,053 of record CAUYQG010019401.1, read on the forward strand.
ATTCTGTCAAGATAGAGGATGTGGGAATTTTGAATTAAGAGAAATAATTAAAGGAACTGGGAACTTTATTGGGAAGAAGAGAAGTCCACAGGAAGTTACAATTGTTTCAAATATATGAAAGGATGTCAAGCAGAAAAATATTTGTTCCTATTGCTCCAAAGACTATTCCTATTGCTCCAAAAATTAAAATGAAGTTTAAAAAATGGAAGAACCTCTGTCATTTTGAACTGTCCAATAATGGAATGTGCTCATTTAGTATGCTGATTCTCCCTTTTCAGTTGATTGTACAAGGAAAGCATCAATGACAGTTTTCAATGATATTATAAAAAGGAGATTACGCTATTACAAATTCTAAACGACTTTTTACTCAATATGCCATTATTATATTTTTAAATAGTGGAATAAAATTAATCCTGAATTTTATAAAACTAACCTGCTTTCCAGTTTTACCAAGGAGTGCATGTGTGTAAACACCTACACGGAGTTTTTTTTGTTGCCTAATAATCAGTGTCTGTTTCCTCTCCTTCAAAACTCTTTCCCACTTCTGGTATCAAATAATTATGTAAAAGCATTACAGAATGATGAATTGAAGAGGTAAACACTAGTCTCCATTAATATTTTTCACATTCTCAGCTTTTTAAATTTGATGAATTATTTTTGTCATTTTCAGAAAGTTGTTACACAAATTATCTCTTATACACTTTCCAAATGCTGCTGATATGTAATTAAAGTCAGCTGCTGGGAATGTCGGCTTACAGTTTATCTATCTATCTATCTATCTATCTATCTATCTATCTATCTATCTATCTATCTATTTATCTATCATCTATCCATGGTGTGCACAGGTTTGGGCTTTGGCAGAACAAAACATCATTTTTAATTTTTCTGTACATAAAAAAGACATAGACAATGTTTGATTTACAGCACTGAGAATGGCTATAAAATCTCTTTACAATGCTTTGAAATGTTGAGTCAAGAGAAACCAACCGCATGATAAATTTTGAAATCAAACATTTTTTTAAGTGTTTTTCTTTGGAAACAATCAGGATAAATGTGCATGTGGGACTAGTGGTGCAAAATGATGGGAGAAGCATTTATTCTAGTCTTCCTAAAAAGGATGACATGTGTATAAATTTTTAAGCTCCTCTCTTACTTTCACACTAATCATTTTTACCTCAGAAAGATAACTGCTTGATTAAGTCAAAGAGTCCAACATATATCAGCAAATGTATCTATATTTTCTTTGTGTGCTCCAGGGAAGGAGGCATCATTCCCATATATATAGCCACGTATGATTCATTAATACTAACCTGCTTCCTTTTATTTCTAGTAGAAGAATTCAATTTCATAAAGAATATGTCTGAGTCAAGTATTTTGAATGATTATTCTTGACTGATTTTTATTCTTAAAATATCAATGTAAGTTCATCACAACCCAACAAACTTTGTATATATTTTGTATCAGCAATAAAAACTGAAACTCATATTTTTCCTGCAAGTTACTTTTATAGATGTAAGTTTTAAAAAAAAAAGTTACTTTATCGATGAATCTTCACTTTGAAATTATTGTTTTCCAAAAATTTTGGCCTTGTTTAAGCTGGCTTTTATTTCTTACTTTAAAAAAAAAACTTAGCCATGTATTTTAATGCTAGAGACTTAATTTTGGAAACTACGTTCTTAATTTTTTTTGTGATATTTGCTTTTATAATTCTAGCATGTAGAACTTTAAATAAAATTTAAAAGTCACATAACTTAAACACTGAAGATAGTAAGACTAGAGAATCAACTTGGAAATCCTAGGAAGAACCATTTGAGCAACAAAGCAAAACAAAAAATGGAGGAGAAAAGGAACTAAAATCTTCTAAAAAGAAAGAAAAATTGACAAATTCCAGGGGTGACTGCTCACAAAAGATCTTTATTTTGTCTGTGAAAATTTCATGATCTTAACCAAAAAAATGTCCACTCTGAGGCTTTCATCTAATATCTTAGTCTTACTTCCTATAAATTCGTTTCAAAAGATCTCACATTCTCTTATCAAATACTCTCAGTCCAAAAGTAATGCTTTTGAAAAAAAGAGTATATTTTATAATATGTTGACAGTTAAGAGTGAATGTGTTACAAAAGAATACAATACAGCCATAACAAGGAATGAAGTACTGATACATGATATCAATGAGATGAACCTCAAGAGCAATATGCTAAACAAACGAAGTCAGTACAAAAGGTCACATACTGCATGCTTCCATTTGTTTGAAATACTCAGAATAAGCAAATCCATAGAGACAGAAAGCAGATTAGTAGTTGCCATGAGTTGAAAGAAGGAGATATGGGAAGTAAAGTCTTAATGGGAACATTTAGAAGAAATACAATGTCTGGGCACTAGATAGAAGTGATTGTTGCACAACACTGAATGTACTAAATGCCCCTGAATTTAAAATGATTAATTTTATGCTTTGAGAACTTCACTTCTTTTTTTTTTTTCTTTATTTTAAAGATGTGGAATACAATTCAGGGTTAGTTATACCTGCACAGGCATGTTTGTTGCAGTTCTATTCACAATAGCAAAAACACGGAACCAGCTATGCTACCCATCGAAGCTGGACTGGATTTAAAAAAATGTGGTGCATATACACAATGGAATAGGATGCAGTCATTAAGAAGGACAAACATATGGACTTCACAGCAACTTGGTCGGATTTAGAGTCTATTATACTCCGTCATCTATCACAGAAACAAAGAACAGAGTCCCATATTTTCTCATTCATAAGCAGACC
>CAUYQG010019406.1:0-13504 GCA_963574415.1 Tarsius wallacei
GACCAGCCTGAGCAACATAGTGAGACCCCCCATCTCTACCAAAAAATGTAATTATTTTAATGACTTTAGGATTACAGGGAAACAATAGGAGAGGCCCTGTGCTGTACAAAGCTAGGGTATCAGGGCTCGGAGGCATTTCAGCCTTTCCTAGAGATAACCATACACAGCTGACAACGAGCACGTGTAAATTTCCTGGACATACAATTCACCTCATCAGAATGGCGCAGAGGACTGTGGGGTGTGGTGCTCTGTGGATACCTTTGGTTTCTGAGCCGGCTGTAAGATGACGATGTTGTTCTCTCCAGGAACCAGCCAATTAAGTGAGCTGATCCTTGGTGTTCATGTTTGCACTTTTAAAAAACTTTTTTTATTGTCTTTCCACTTATTGTTTTGGGTGGCCAAAAGTTTAGGAAGTATTTCCGGCACCAATATTAGGGTTACCCTGTATGGTCTCTCTGATAACGAGGGAAGAGGAAAGACCCTTTAGAAAAGGGAGAATTCTGCGAAGACAGTGTCATGACTACGGCAACTGGCCAAGTGTCTTGGTCCCGGCCTCACTGTGCTCTGGCCAGCTGTGCGAGACTCTGGCCAAGCTCTTCCCCTTCCCTGGGCCCTGTAAGAATGGTGGACTGGACTGTCCCTCTGGTCCTCTGTGGAGTGTGACCAGCAAAGTTCTTACTGTGAGAAAAGCATGGGTGAGAAAAGCACGGGCGCGAGAGCTGAGAATGGGGCCCAGTGCTGCCACGGGGAATTCAGTGGCTTTTCCAGTTATGACGGAAAGCACTCCCCAAGCCTGCCGCCCAGCGGCACCCGCTGCATTGGGAACTAATAGCATGTGACAGCTAGAAATCTTGCCCGAGAATTGCCGCTGCACTTGTATAAATCAAACAGATAAATGGTTCCCTAGATGTCTCTGTGAGCTCATTTGCCTGGTTTCACATCATGGTAGTAAAGCTATTTAACAGGCCATGCACCAAAGGGAAGATTTAGACGTAAAGTCGCAGAAGGGTTATTGCTGGGAAATTCTTTAGAAAAAGTGACTATGATGTTTGTTCAAGAAAATGTGGTTGCGTAAAAGCTATTTTGAGTTTAAAATGGAAACAGGAAGATGTAGATTGAGCCACAATTGAGTAAGCAGTACATGGCAAAGCTCTGTACAGGGAAGATGCCATCTGCTCATGCCTGAGGCCTGGGGTGACGACTGCAGCCGTGCAGATAGCAGCTCTGGTCACTCCAGAGTGAACACAGTGAGTGTTTCTGGAGTTCTCTGTCAAAACGGTCTTCGCCTGCCCAGGAACGTCCCAGCCTGTGATGTCAGCAAAAGAGAGGAAGCAGGAAGAGAGAGGAAAGCCAGCCGCACTCCTGCTGCACTGTCCTGGCCTCCTGACTCCTGCCCTTTACTGTCTTGTCTTGTACTCATGGAGGAAGCCCCAAGACGCTGTTTCTGTGCTCGTGTGTTGTTCCCACGAATGTGTCTCTTTATAAAGCTCATGGGATTAAGGATTTTTCACTAAGTGTTGAAACAGGATCCGTGCTGGCATCTTGGTGGCCCAGCTCCCCCTTCCCACCAGCTCTGGTTGTAACCAACCTGCCTCGGGGCCATCGCTTTAGTCTCTCAGAAGCCAACAGCATAACAGATTCAAGATTTGCCATTAGCACAGAAGCTAAGGCCACCGTGGCAGTAGCACCCTGTTACAAAGACCTTTGCTCAGAACCTTGTGACCGAGCGCATATCTGCAAGCAGGCAGGACAGCCGCTGACTGATACATTTTAACTCAGTGCATAGCCTTGAGTGACTTTGTTTCTCAGTGGGTAGCACAAGGTAATTTGCTAATAAGGCTTGTCAGCTAGTCCTGGCTGGAGTTTATTTCTGTCCCACCTGTGAAGCAGTCTCTAGGCAAAACAGGACCTCTCTCTGTCATCGACTTCACATCCTGTGGTGCCCTCCACTCGCCACCCATTTAGGAAGGCAGGAGTGATGCAGGTGTTTCATTCGCCCAGCAAACACAATTGAGCGCTTGCTGCGTACGAACACAGTGCCAGCTGCTGGAACTGGAACACACGCCTTAGTCACGTGGGTCAGTGTGTACTTTGCGGAATCCCCACTTGCAGAGCTACTAAGCAGAAGATTCTAGAAGCCCTTAACTCCATGGCTAAGAAACCTACTTGTTCCTTGGACCACTGACTCCAGGAAGGGTGGTGTAGCAATAGTCATTAGCTTGCCTGAGACAAAATAGAAGACTTGCAAAAGAGATTATACTCAGCAGGCCTTGAGCTTGAGAAAAAGCTGGCTGTGGAGTTGGCTGCAGAGGAGGCATATGATGGGTACCTGCACAGGTCAGATGCTGGCTTCTCTCCCATGAGAATGTTTAGTCAGTAAAAGACAGGAGGCATCTTCTCTCCGTGATGCGAAGATGTGGCGTGGTCTCCAGGCTTTTGTTTGTCAGGCAGAGCCTCAAGGGAGGTTGTGGAAAGAGCTGGGTTTAGGCAGAGAGAACCAGGAGACCCAGAAGAGGGAGAAGCAGAGCTCACAGGAGGAGGAGGGAGCAGGAGAAAGGCGGGCGCCTCCCTCCTGCCCTCCTTTCTTCCCTCTGTTCGTTCTTGTAAAACAGTCACATTTGCGGATGCTTGCTCTGTGTTGGTCACTCCACCAGGCACTAGGAGCACAGACCCTGCTCTCAGAGAACTCGGTCTTAGCTGAGAGACAACACCAAACAAGTGAGCACATAAACATAAGCCGTCAGTGTCATGGGGACAAAGAACGGAGTGAACGGGTTTGTGTGGATGGGAGGGTGGGAGTGGCGGAAGCGGGAGGAAGGTCTCCTGGTGAGAATAATGTTCCAGGCCCAGGCTGGGGCTGTGGCCTGGTGAGCAGGCAATTCGTACTGAGGCCCGAGTGACAGAGGGCCTGGTGGGCAGCAGTAGAGGCCTGGAGGTCTTTCTGAGGGGCACTGGGACCCAACGAGGGTCTCGAAATAGGGCCCCGTGCCTTGTGATTTGCACTTGTGAAGGTGCTCAGTGACCCATGTGGAGGGTTCCTCTGGCATGTGTGACATTGTGGGGTGTGAAATCAAGTGCTTGGTGCTGGAATGCAGGCCGCCTTGGCCTACAGGGTCAGGCGGCAAGCTGTCCCTGGCACCCTGTCCTTCCTGGCCTGGCTGTGTGCATCCGTCACTCCTGCCCTCCCACCCCAGGCGTTCTCGCAGGCCGGTCCCAGGGTCCCTGCTTGACCACAGCACGTGCTGTCCCCAGTTCCCCTCGGGAGCAGAGTCCTCTGCCCCTGGGTATGGGATTCCCTCAGTGCGGCACCAAGTTAATCATCATTCTGTGTTGAGGGCCGAGAGCCAGGGAAGAATGTGATTTAAACACTGGAGGTTTGAGGCGAGCTTTAGCTGTTAGGTGACCCGGGACCTGTGATGGTCACTGTGAGTGACCAGAGGGCCTGGGAACGGGCTGAATGTGGCATTTCTTTGAATCACCCCATCATATTTGGAAGCCTTGGTAAGATGCTCTGGGGACTTGGGGTCCTGATCCTGTCCCGATCATCAGGTGGTCCGGGGATGGCCTGGGCACTCGCCATGTAACTGGCACAGTGTTCTGCTCAGCTCACAGCTGTCCTTTCATTTCAGGGAAGTACCGGGCAGCAGACGAAAAGAAGATCACTCCGCCCCCTTACCTGATCTGCGAGAGCTTCCCACACGCCGTGGAGCACATTCTGCGGCATCTGCTGTGAAGCAGCTTGAGACGCAGCTCCTGGCGCCGTCTGCAGTGGACCCGTCCCGCCTGGTGCCCACATCGCGAGACACACACCTCTGCTGGACACGTCTTCATCCGCTTGTATTGTGCATTGATGAGAAAGAAAGGTTTTGAACTGCAGCCAGCCACCAAGTCTTGCCAAGAATCCCTTTTGTTGTGCTCTGTAACGAAGATGAGACCCAAAGAAAAGGAAAGCTGAGATTTCGAGCCGTTTCTTTTAAAATATTCATCACGTAGGCAGGGCTGGGAGGAGAAGCCGCTGCAGCCAAGAGTGTTCTCCCTCCGCAGACACCCTCTGGAAGACCAGGGGAATTCAGGCTGCGAATAAGGGTGAATGGCGGCTTTTAAATGATAAAGCAATGCATTACGGTGCAGGAAGAGCCTTGCTATCGATCCAGCTGAAGTCACCGGTGCCCATGGATGGTGAGGCAGGCACAGAAGAGGGAGCTGCCCTCAGCCTGGGCCGCGCGTGAATTTGCCTTCACAGATGTTGAAAGCTAAATCTGCTGCCATATTCCCAGCACGGATGACTTATTTTTCTCTTCATTAGCTGGAGACGACTAATTTAAATTTAGAACCGGGTTTTAATTTAAAATAATATTTCCATTAATAACCTATTCATTGCAGATACCTATTATACTGTGTAACAGTTGTTTTGGAAATTTTATGTAAAATTAAAACTATCAGTATTTTACAGATGTTTTAATTAGACATTGTTATTAACAGGAGCAGTGCAGAAACTAAAATCAAGCCTTTACTGTCTTACAGACCGTGCATTTTTGAAGTTAGTGTCCACCAGGGTCCTATTTACTGTACATTTGCAAGATTTCATTATTTTTGCCTCTGACACTATGGGAAAAATCTGTTGGTGCTACTGGGACAGATTCAAGCTTTTATGTACTTGGTTACTTCAGCTGTAAGATGAAATCTCATCGTGTAGCCGCATTCTTCCTCTTATGTTAAACCCACCAGAGTGAAGGGGACTGAGTGGGTAATGATTTTCCTTGTGCATTTGCATACTGTGATCATCCTGGGCCCCGGCAGTTGCTTTACAGGGCTTTTGGGCATTGAATTATTAGAATGTAATTGTACATCACTGTAGTGTTCACCTTATTGAAGCACACAGATGTTAATGAGCTTCGGGTTTTGGTGCTTGTTTAGAGATCAGCTTGGGCTTGGTTGAGAGGGAGCGAGAAGGAATTGGCGTGGGGTGGTGAGTGCTCTGTCCTTGTGTTTGCATGGCCAGCTCAGGATTCCTGCATCCCAGAGTGCAGGAGACGGAGAGGGGTGACTCCCACCCAGGTGGGAAGGGCTGGGCGCACGGGCCCTGAGCCGGGCAGCACGTAAGAGCCCTGGCCATGGGCAAGTGGCCTCAAATCATGTGCCTCTTCTCGTCTATAAAATGGAGACCATGCTAGTGCCCACAGGGTCGGGGTGGGTGTGAAGGGCTTAAGCTTTGTGTCAGGCACTTGGAACAGAGCTGGTGGGCACTGTGTGCAGAGCACTGGAGATGGTGCTGACACAGGCAGGGCGGGACCATCCACACTCACCAGCTGGGAGAGGGCTTTCCAGCTGGGAGAGGGCTTTCCGGAGGATGAGGAAGAGAGACCGTGCTGTGCGTGGGCTTCCTTGGGCAGGGCTGCACAGGAGAGGCTGGGCAGGCGGGCGGGCAGGAGCCTTCAACTCTGACTCACTCCTTGGCTTTGGCGTCCGTGATGCCTTGGCCCAGCACTTTCCAGGGTGTACTGCTTGCTGTGCACTCAGTTCCTGGTGACGGTGGGAAGTGAGCATGTCAGGACAGGCTTTTGCCTCGAGGACCCTTGGGAGCTGAGGAGAATGCACGGGGTGGTGCTTGAAGACACGGTGGACATCCGACTCCAGCACCCCTCCTCTGCCGTCTCCCCTGGCTGCAGCATGGGCAGGACATCCCATCTGCCCACATGGCACTGTGGGAAGGACTCGGTCTTCACACGTGAGTGCTCCTCTCCCCACGAGGCAGGGCTGAAGCCCATTTTAATTTTGCTACCCTGTTAGTGTTTCATCATTGTTTTTTTACATCTGCTGCAACACAGGCGCTCAGATGGCTACTAAACCAATAAAAACCAAGTGAAACTATTACGGGAATGCTGTACTAGAAAGCATAGCTGGGAGTCGGGAAGGGAAATGCTGCATTTTAAACGTGTTACTTTAAAGACACCCACGGGGGAGGCCCCGTTAGACTCTTGGAAGTGATGGATCTCATGCTCTGGAGACAAGCCAGAGCCAAAGAGTGACATCACTGGTGGGTCAGAGGTCAAGAGCAGCAGGAGTGGGATGGCCTCAGAGTGGGACGGCCCAGCTGGGACCAGCCGGGAGAAATGGCTTCTCCCCTGTCCTCAGGCTGCTGTGTCGCTGTGGGCCATGTAAGCTTCCGTCCTTGGAGAGATTTGTTTAATTATGTTCTTCAGGGCTTACTAACTGTCCACAGTGAGTCTGCCTTGGGCCCCCTGGAGGCGACTTTTTGTCTGAAGGGCTTTATTTTCTGGCCATCCCATGCAAAGAACTGTCTCATGGTACTAACTTCAGGGACAGTGTTTGTCTCTGTTTTGCTATAATCCTGCCCTGGGCCAGAAAAGGGACACAGTGACATCTTGGGACCAGAAAGGTTATTAGACAACACCCATTGTCAGGAGGTAGGTGACTCGCACCTGCCCAGCCCACACGGTGTAGGAGAAGCAAGTCCCGCCCCTGCACTCACACCTCTGGTCAGCCAGGGCTCACGGTAGTTCTGCCTTCTTAGCATCCTAAATCTGCCAGTGCTGCCCTGTCGGTTCGAAAAGGGAATGGGAGCTAGCCCACCAAGGCCCTGATGACGGTACTATCAAGCTTCACCCAAGCTGTGACATCAGAAATGCCCTCGGGATGACAGTGTTGGTCACTCCACCTTTAACTCCACACTTTAAACAGGCAGCAGTGTGTGGGTTGGGGGATTGGAAAAAACCCACATGGGTTGAGTTCATTCGGTTTTGGGTCAGTGGTGGTTCATGTGGGGAGAGCCGGAAGTCCCTGGGCACCTGTGAAAGAGAACTTGACAAGCTGCCCTGATCTGCCACACGAAGCACTGTGTCCCCAGCAGGCTCCCCTGGCCACGTGGCAGATGCTTGTAGATGGCGTGCTTGCATCCTCACGTCCACCTGACACACTTGGTTGTTTATTGGCAAAGTGCACAAGACCTTTGCTGACTTGTGTCCCACCAGTCCTCGAGCCCCTGTCCCTAAGTCCCTAAGCACGCTGCCATCTCAGAAGCAGCCAGGAGGCGCCAGGCACCAGAAGCTACTTGTCTAATGTGAGCCACAGATCTCTTCTGGTCCCACGGCCCTGAGCACCCTCTCTCCAGCTCTTCCCTTCACGTTCCCGCAGTTCAGCTCCTTTCGGTTCCTCGGGCTGAGGGCCTGAGGAAATCAGCAGTCTGCTACCTGCTGTGGGCCAAGCCTAAGGAAGAGGACAGCAGAGGTGGCCCTGGCTCCCAGGATACGTGGCTTGTGGCTGGAGAGCTGGAGCTCATGCAGATGGGCCTGCAATTCAAGGTTGGGATGGCTGAGAGGAGAGCTCCTGTGCGAGGACGGAGTCTGTGGGCCTGGGAGTCTTGACCTAGGGGCTGAGACAGGTGTGCGCTGAGGTGGCCTTTGACCTTCATCAGCAATAACGAATGTTTCATTCGTTCAGTGGCAGTCAAGAAAAGGACCGGCCGGGCGTGGTAGCTCATGCCTATAATCCTAGCGCTTTGGGAGCCCAAGGTGAGAGGATTGCTGAGCCCCTGGGTTCGAGACCAGACTGGGCAACCTGGTGAGACCTCATCTCTACAATAAATGTAAAAAATTAGCCAGGAGTGGTGCGTGCCTTCAGTTCCAGCTACTTGGAAGGCTGAGGCAGAAGGATTGCCTGAGCCCAGCAGGTCGAGGCTGCGGTGGCTGTGAGCGTGCCGCTGTACTCCAGCCTGGGTGACAGACTCCGACACAAAAAAAATAAAATAGCCTCTAATTTGGGGGAAGCATATATTTAAAAAAAAAAAAAAAAAGGACCACAGTCCCAGAGCTCCTGTTGAAGGTGAACAGTGAGACCCATGCACGTCCACCCCATTCTGTGACATGGTGGGAGGCCTGACAAGTGACGGAGGAAGCAGGGTGAGGTCAGGTTGCTCCAGGTAAGTGTGTGGTGGGGGCAGACAGAGAGCAGGGCGTGCACGGGCCGGGGGTCATTTCGGCTGCCGGCACCCACACGTCAGGAGGCTCCAGGGAGACTGGAAGAGCTGGCAGCGCGACATCCAAATGTCCATGCCCCGCCGAGCCGAGTCCTGCTGGGTCCCTCAGTGTCTGGCCCTCTTCCGCCCACCGCCGTCCCCACCTCGGCCAGCCGACGCCTGTTGCTCCGCTGCATGCTGCTGGGCTTCATGTTCCTGCAGGCCTCAGCTGTGACCTCCACTTTAGAAGAAAAGACCACACGTCGGGTTAATTTAAGTCTCCCTCCAAGTACCAGGCTGATCCCCTACATAAGCAGATAGACCCTTTGAAAAACAGCTACTTTGAGACAAGGTCTCACTTCCCTAGGCTGGAATACAGTGGCATGATCATAGCTCACTGCAGCCTCAAAGTTCTGGGCTCGAGCGACCCTCCCACCTCAGTCTCCCAAGGGGCCAGGACTGCAGGCATGAGCCACTGTGCCTGTCTAGATATATTTTTAATCTACTTTTTAAGAAATAATCGTAGAGCCTCTAAACATAGTAGATCAACCACGTGTCAGTTGGTCTCTTTTTCTCAAAGCGCCACTAAAACAGAGTCAAGGAATAAGGTGTAAACCACGAGGACCGCCCACGAGACGGTGGCAAAGGAGACGTCAGTGGGTGAGAAGGAAGTCGTTTGGAAGATGGCACGTAGGTGGAATGTTGAAAACTAAATTTAGCACCAAGAAAATACAACCAGAATTCATCCTGCAGAACAGCCTCAAAGGCTCACAGCTCGGATGCCACAAGAAAGGAGGTGAGATGCAGGGCGGGGCTCAACAGGGGGGCACTGGCTGAAGGCTGGAGCCTCAGAATCCCCGCCACCACCCACCCTCCCCACACCCTGAGCAGCAGGTGAGTGACCACACCAGGGCAAGAGAAGGGAGCTTTCCATCGTCCTCTAGAGGAGTGGAACCATGGGAGCCAAGCCCTGAGGCCAAGGGTGAGATGAGAGACCAGGGTGAGATGCAGAGCTGGGAAGGGTTAGGACCACACCTGCTTAGTCCACAGTGTTCTCCGGGCTTCCTTCTAGAGCACTAAGACCAGAGGGCGTGGGGAAGGGGTCGGGTGTTTATCCCATATGTTTGTCCGTTTGGAAGAGAGTACTGATGGACATCCAACAGATATTGTTGGTACCCGGCCACGGAGGCCCACTGAACCCTAGAAATCAGGAAGGGCCAAAGACCCCGAGACCGCTAGGACGTGTTCGGGAGCTGTTGACACCATTACCTCCCCCTCTACTATTTAGCACATTTAGCCAGAAATAACTCTGATGATCTAAGCATGAGGCTCTGAAACTACAGCAGGCATGGTTAACTGTGAAAGCTCACTGTTTCTGTTTCTCACAGACTGCAGTTTTGGCCATTACATAAGCATAATTCCAACTCAGGTCACTTTCAATAGCCTCAACATATTACAAGCTTTTTTGTATTAGACTCATAGGTTTAAGTTTAGTATAGATATATAGAATATAAGATTTTAGAGTAGCCATTTTGTTAAGAGATTGTAATCAGTTGTTCCGAGAAGTGGCCCACTATCTACTTTGGGCTAGGGCTGCATTCTTAAGGACCCAACCCGTACTCTGGACTGGCCGCATTCCTCTAAAAGCCAGTTTTAGCTACAATTAGTGTAAGGTTTTTTGGCCTTATAGAATCAAGTTAAAGTTACACATATACTTAAGAAGAATTACAGGATAGGTAGTTTTAATATTAAGGATTGTTTTAGCTTAGTAATTTTAGGTTAATGACTACTTAGGATATTGTTTTATGAATTAAAATGTGTTAATTTAGAAAACCCAGTGTGATTTCTGGGCTGAACCACATTCTTTAGAACCAGTTTGAGTTGTATTTGTTAAGCGTTGCCATAGTAATCATGCAGTAAAAACTTTAGCATAGTAGCTAGGATTTGTGCTAATTAGCCTAGAATAAAAAAGGTATTAGGATTTAAGTTAGTCATTAAATGTTATATATGCATAAGCCTTAGAAGTTATTGATCATTAGGATGTTATGATATTAGAAATGTTGTATTACTTCTGAGGAATATTAACCAAGCATGAGGAACAGTAAGATAATTTTGGGATCGTCCTCCCTCATGCTTGAGGAAGCGCCTGGTGGGTGGGAGACGCCCCTCACCCACCTCGCCTTGTGTTCATGTAAACGTCTTGTGGTTTTATTGGAATTGTCCTTCCTCATACCTGAGAAAACACCTGGTGGGCCCCCTCATCCACCCGGCTTTGTGCTCACGTGAAAGTCTTGTGATTCAACCAGTGAAAATTTAGGATAAAAGGAGCATGGAAACCTCCATTAAACGGCTTCTGCTCAATCCGTTTGAACAGTGGCCCATTCTCTTTCTTTCTCTCTCTTTCTTTCTCTCTATATCTATCTCTTCTGCAGGATCGGCTCCTGCACTAGACGGGAGTCTAGCCTCAGTGTATCGGCTCCTGCACTAGACAGGAGTCTAATCCCTTTGTTCCCCAGGAATAATCGCCGACGCCACCACACCTTTCCAGGGACACTCTAAATCTCTCCGCAGGGGCTGGTCCCCCGCAATCCATGTTGTGATTCCTGGAACCTGTAGGTGTTACCTTTTATGGCAAAAGGGACTTTGCAGATGGGTCTTGAGATGAGAAGATTATTTTGGAGTATCTGGATGGCCCTCAATGGAATCCCAAGTGTTCTTGTAAGGGAGACGCAGAAGGAGATTTGACTACAGAGGAAGAGACAAGGATAAGACACAGAAGCAAGAGGGAGGAGTGATGTGAGGAAGGGGCACAGCAAGAAATGCAGCAGCTACTACAAGGCAGAAAAATAAGACTGATTCTGCCTGGAAGACTCGAGAATGAATATAGCCCTGCCAACACCTTAATATTACATCTCTGGCTTCAAAACTTGCTATAAGACACAGACACAGAGACAACAGTCATTTTTATAATCAATGTAATTTGATCTAAAATACACATACAAATATTACCAAGACCTGAGGATAATGTAGGACACACTAGACCAGATACACAACTAGTATGAGTGTACATTTGTTCAAGTGCTTTGCAAATCTTTCTGGATGATCAGTGCCCTAGAATCCAGTAATTCCTTCCTGGGTATATACTTAAAAGAAAGCCATTCATGTGTACATAAGAGACATACACTAGATATTCACAGGGGCTCAATCTTAATAGTGCCATATAGGAAGTTGCCCCAGTGCCCTTAAGAAGTAGTATGGTGTCATGTTTTTAAAATATAGCAGAGGGTACCTGCACAATGAATATTTGTATACCTAACACTTAACTGTACCCCACAACTTTAAAATAAAATATATATTTTTTTAAAAGAAAAAGAAAAGAGGAGAAATATTATGAGCCTTTTCTAGCCTCTCCAGGAGCAGAAATGGCTTCAAATAATGGCATTTAACTATTGTTCCATGATATCAATTGAGGAGAGTTCAAAAATGAACAATCTCTTGATTTTGTGTGTTTGAAAAAGATAACAAACTGGAACAAATGTTGGACCCAGATTTTCTGTAGAAACTCTGAAAACACATGATCACATGTCAGATTTTTTTTAAAGCAGTAAACTACAGTCATGTTCTTCCTTGAGCAATCAAGGCACTAAGGATTTTGGATATGGTAATTTCTAATGGGGGAATTATACTTATCCCATGTTGTTGATTGGAAAATTAAATTAGCAATAAAATGTTTAAGTGATATAAAACTAAAATAAATAAAAATACATGATTTTGCAACATGAAAATGAAAGAGAAATATTGTTAATTTTAAAATGTTTACTCTGATTGAGAATCTCTTTTTATAGTTTTTTATCATAAATTTCTAAATTTTTTTAGTCCAAAGTGTACACAAGGAACACTTCAACAGCACTGGCAACATTCTATGTCAAAAACTAAGAGACATACATATATTATTTAACTTGAAAAGCCACATATATGTAACACATATTGTTCTGAAAATATCAAGTGATACAACTAAATAAAGCTGAGTTAAATAAACATATATACTTGAGACATTTAATGATGTAATAAGATACAATGTTTATTCCTTAAAAATTAAATTATAGCAGAAAATTATTTGTCATTCCCTCCATCGTGAGGTGAGACTTATGGGCCATTATGGTAAGTATGGGCGGGCTGGGGACTTTTAAACTTATACGTGTGGGGAAGTGTGTCATCAAAGGCTGGGTATAAAGAGCAGGAGCTAATGTATATGAAACCTGACTATTGAGTGTGAGAGAGATCTGGTTGTGAAATCTGTCACCCCATTGATCTCTAGGGTTCACTTGACTGATTTGGCCTTTTAGACGAGCGTTCCCTTCCTCCCTCACTGCTCCATGTGCATCCCCAACCCAAAGATGCTCACTCAGTTGAAGAGGATGAACATCCCCACTAGAGGAGGACTGTTCTTCAGTTTAGGGTTTGTGAGCCAGTGTGCACCCCTGCTAGAACTTCCCAACAAGCCCTCTCAAGAAATCTGACTGCTCCAAGACCACCATGCTGGAGAGGTCATGGGAAAGGCTCAGGTCGACTGTTCCAACTGAGCCCAGCCTTCCCACCATCTACGTCAAGTTCCCAGACCTGAGGGTGAAGATTCATCTTCAGCATGGATTCTTCAATCCCAACTGTCACAGCCCTGTGTTCTAGGGGTCACCCTGAGTCATTTGCCTCACGCCAGCTGAGGGCCTAACATCATAAAGCAGAGACAAGCCTCTTCTGTTGTGTCCTTCTCAAGATTTATGAGGCTAGAATCATGGGCTCCTCTCACCACTCAGTTTAGGAGGTGAAAGTGTTGTTGCATAGCAGTAGGTAACCAGAAAAAAGATTAAGAAATAAGCTGCAGAATATTCATGGAGGGGAATGTAAATTTATACATGTTTATTTGTAGATGATGTATATGTCTTCTTGCCCAAAAAGGGGGTGAGATTTCAAGAGTAACAAACTGTTTTGTTTGTTGACAATACCTGGCATGCAGTAGGTCCTTAATAAATATTTAACTAAATGAATGAATGAATGAGCTGTAAGGTTTGGGTAAACATCACTGAGTAGAAAAATGAAAGCTGAGGCCTGATGAGAAAAGGGAGGGACAGTGAGGAGATCTTGGTGAAAAAGGTTCTTCCTGAATCAACTGAGGGTGCAAAGGCTCTGAGATAGGTGTGAGCTTGGTATGTTCAAGGAACAGCAGGGAGGAGGCTATTGTGGGTGAATCTGAGAGAGTGAGAGGAAGAACGAGAGAAGATGAGGGTAGGGTAGGGACCAGGACAAGGCATGTAAGGGTTTTTGATTTTATATAAAGCTAGATAAGCAAGGTTATTAACAGGTAATTAGTTTTTCTTTTTCAATGCAAAGCAAGTATTTTCATCACTAGCCTAAAAAATTGAGAAGTTAGCCTCTGTGATTTTTGAGGTAACAGTAAAATCATTCCCTTTTATTCCCTTTCTCCAAAGGAGAATCTCAGTAACCCAGAGAAGAATGTCAGACTGAAGTGGC
>CAUYQG010019407.1:0-19276 GCA_963574415.1 Tarsius wallacei
TGCGCAGCCATAAAGAAGAATGAAATCATGAATTTCGCAGCAACCTGGATGGAACTAGAGTCCATAATACTGAGTGACCTCTCACAAAAACAAAAAACTAAGTATCACATGTTCTCACTCATATAGTAGACCTTGATCATCCAGCGTATTACCACAAGAAAATGGGGATGGGATTAATGGTGGTGGGTATCTATCTGAGGATGGGGAGACACCTCTTATCAACAAGGGTACCTGAACGAAATATTTTTGTATGCCTAACCCCTAACTGTACCCCACAATAACATAATAAAAAAAAATAAAAAATAAAAAAAAAATAAAAAAATAAAAAAATCTTTGCCTACCCAAAAAAAAAAAAAAAAAAAAAAAGCCAAGGTTTTTGCTCATCACTGTTTCCAAGCATAAGCACTATCCCAATGACAGAGGCATGGAACAAAGAATGAAAGAATAAATAAGTAATGTTAAAATATTGTTCTCTGTCCTAGGTTTACTCATATGGTCCATGGCTAGCAAGTTGTACCTATCAAAAAATAACAGTCAAGAAAAAATGTCCCAAAAAAGGTGTTTTCTAATGCTTTTGATCCTGTTACCTCTTTATCTTGTGCTGTAGCAAATGTCTGCTACAGATGAACATCCTAAGAAAAACTTTGAGCACCCAATTTTCAAAGTACCAGAACAAAATGGTCAAAGTCAGAAATTTCTCTGTCCCTTTTCTAAATAATTTAGCTACCCAAGATAACAACAAAAAAAAAATTTCAGCCCTGAGAACTTTAAAGAAGTAGGAAAAGAAGTATGTCCACATAACTAATACTTCAGAAATCCTTAGTAATACATAAAGTTTGGAATGTCTTACTTAATAGAAAATGGCTCCATCAATGATTCAGCAATCAGAAAAACACTAATGGTAGAAAGTCAACAGATCAAGTACACAAGAACTATCTTGTTCATACTAAACCAAATTTAGCAAAACATAAAGTAGCTGACTTAGCAGGGCTTACAGAATGAGCCATCTGAACAAAGAAGGAAACAAAACAAGTCCAACTAAACTTACTTTCAAGTGTTCTGTAATATATAACCTCCTTAACAAAATACCAAATAAATGCATGATGATTATTTGTACATCAAAAACAAAATAGTTTACTTGGACAATCCTTAAATTCATGCAGACCACAAAACAAAACAAACAAACAAAAAACAACAACAACAAAAAACCTCAGAAAAAGAACATTGCAGAGGCAGCACACTTCCTAACTTCAAAACATTATAAAGTTACTATAATCAAAGCGCCATGGCACTGGCATAAAAACAGACACATCAACCAATGGGACTGAAAAGAAAACCAAGAAATAAACCCACACATTAACGTGGTTTTACAACTGATTTTTGACAAAGGTGCCAAAATCACACAACTGGGAAAAGACAGTCTCTTCAATACATGGTGCTGGGAAAAGTGGGTGTCCATATGCAAAAGAATTAAATTAGACCCTTATCTTATACAAACTATAAAACTACTAGAAAAAACAGATGGGAAAAGCTCCACAACATTGGTCTGGGCAATGATTTTGTGCATATGACTCCAAAAGCACAGGCAACAATACACAAATGGGATTGCATCAAAATAAAAAGCTCCTGTAGAGCAAAGAAAACAATTAACAGAGTGCAGAGATAGCCTGCAGAATGGCAGAAAATATTTGCAAACCAAATGTCTCATATTTGGGATAAGGAACTCAACTCAACAGCAAGAAAACAACCCAATTTAAAAATGGGCAAAGGACCTGAACAGATACTTCTCAAAAGATGACATACAAATGATCAACAGGTATATTTTTTAAAATAGCACCACTAAACATTAGGGGTCCAAATTAAAACCACAATGAGATATCACCTCTCACCTTAGGAATGACTCATCAAAAAGTTGAAAGGTTAAATGCACAAAAGGATATGGAGAAAAGGGAATCTTTGTACACTATAGGTAGGAATGCAAATTGGTACAGTTATTATGGAAAACTGTACGAAGGCTCCTCAAAAACTAAAAAAAGAACTACCATATGACCCATGAATCCCATTTCTGGATATATATCCAAAGGTACTGAAATCAGTGAGTCAGAGGGATATCTGCACTTGCAATAGCCAAGATTTGGAAACAACTTAAGTGTCCATCAACGAATGAATGGAAAAAGAAAATGTCATTTATAGACATAATGGCATACGATTCAGCCGTTTTTTTGAATTATTATTATAAACATGTAGGGTACAATTCAGGGTTAGGTATACAAACGTTTATTATGCAGGTACCCTTGTTGATGAGGTATGCCCCTCCCTCCCTTAGCAGTTTCCCTCAACTGCCAATCCCACCCCCCATCCCCTGACAGTTTCCCACTACTGCCAATTCCTTTCTTATAGTATTATAATTGTTCAAGGTCCGCTTATGAGTGAGAACATATGGTACTGATTCAGCCATTTTAAAAGGAAAACAACAACATGGATGAATGTAGAGGACACTATGCTAAGTGAAATAAGCCAGGCAGAGAAAGGAAAATGCCACATGATCTCACTTATATGTGGAAGCTAAAAAAAAAATTGTGTTCACAGAAGTAGAGAGTAGAACAATGGCAGGGAGAAGGGGAGATGAAAAGAGAGAGAATGGAATGGAGAGTTGTTGAATAAAAGAATACTGTACAAAGTTTCAGATAGACAAGAGGCACAGGTTTTGAGATTAGTTGCACACAAAGGTGACTAGCGTCAATAATAATGTATTATATATATTTCAGCATAAGAGAACTTCAAATGTCTTACCATAAAAAATTGACAGGCAAGTGGGGTGACAGACATTTAGTTACCTCAATTTAATCACACCACATTGTGTACATATATCAAAACATCACATCATACTGCATAAGTGTATATAACTATGGTCTGTCAAAAAAAAATCAATAAAAACCTTACTTGTTTTAAAAAAAGAAAATCAGTACAAAGTAACTGATGATCAAATTCTTGGTTAAAATATAGCCTAAAAGGTCAAGTGTCAATCATTTATATAGAAATGCAAGAAAATGCTGCATACAGTTTACAGAATGGCACAAAGTACCTCGGCCATATCATCTCTCTCCTGAACAAACCGGACACCAGTTCTGGATTTAATTCGTTTAATACCCTGTGGATCCCCATAGTCCTTGAGAGGTGAGGTAGGTGGAAAACGATGGCTCTCTTTATAATTGAAAGAAAAAAAGAGGGGATTAAAACACTGTAAGAGAAGAAACAGTCTAAAATTTTATTCAGTACATATGTGCCAAACATGGATAAACATATATACATACATGCCCTTTACCCAGACTACTTCCCAAGTGTCTTGCTATGGCCGTGAAGTTCCACAAAACTGATACTAATCTTGCTCTCAATGCAGATAAAATGAACAACAGAAATGACCCAGAAATAAAACATGTCAGAAGTTCCCATTTGCTATACTTTCCAAAGAAAAAACATATTTTCCCACATAAAAATAATAAATTGTTAAATTTAAAAAAACTTTTAAGACTCCTTAATATAACAAAGACTAATAAAACAGATTTTATTTACTTACTTATTTTTTGAGTCAGGGTCTGATTCTGTCACCCAGGTTGGAGTGCAGTGGCATGATCACCGCTCACCACAGTCTCAACCTCCTGGGCGCAGGAGATCCTTCTGCCTCAGCCTCCTAAGTAGCTGGGACTACAGGCACTCCTCAGCATACCCAGCTAATTTTTATTTTATTTTTATAGAAACAGGGTCTCACTATGTTGTCTAGGTTGGTCTCAAATTTCTAGGCTTACGCAATCCTCCCACCTCGGCCTCCCAAAATGCTAGGATTACAGTCATGAGCCACTGTGCCTGGCAGAATTTTTAAAATAAACTAATTATTCTAAAATATGAACAGAATATAAAAAATCAATAAAAAACCAACTAACTACATAAAAAAAACAGATGATACTGTCCAGTTTTGAATCATTATCACCATAATCAACAGTAGTATTAACAAAGTGAGGCACCAATGTTCAACTTATCTAAATCATCTCCCTTCACTGCAGGCTTTTCTTTTTGATTCAGGCAAGAACTTGAGTGCTATAGGAAAGTATAAGACTAATTAAGGCAAACTATGCATTGTATCATTAATCTAGCCATTGATATCTAGCTGTACACCAAGGCTAAAATTCACCTGTATCATAGAAGATTTCATAAAACATCTGAAAAATGATCATGCTAGAATAAGGCATCTAACCTAGAAAGTATACCATATAGTATATCTTATTTGTGTGCTTGTTTTTATTATTTGGCAACACAATTTAATCTAAGTTTTGTCAGATAAAGCTCTGTGTGGTCCACAGAGACTGAGTTTGAAAAAACAAAACAGAACAAAGACCCTTTAAAGTATTTCAAAATATGAACTATAATAAAATCATTAACAACCAAATGTTCTAACACTAATCTGTATGATGTTATATGTGGGTTGTATTTCTCCAAAGATTATTCAATAGGTACTTCAAAAAACATTTTTTTTAAAAAAAGGTTTTTTAGAACATCCGAAGTGTTTACCTGCCCCAGTGCCACCATCGAGGTCACTTGCACTCAGACTTGTAACAGAAAGACTTCTCCCTCCTGAGTTCCTCAATAGACGTTGACTCCGCAGTTGGTCTATTGATTGTTCCAAGCTTTCTTTTAACTAATTTAAAGATTACAACGAAGAAAGTCATTTTTTAAAGTAATTTGCCAATACAAATAGACTTCATATTTTCAAAACTATTTCTGAACTACCTGGGTACCCCAAAATATTATATCAGAAAAATGTTGAACTAAATTAGGTTAGAAAATATAATAGTAAACATGAATATTTTAAGAACCAATGCTAACAACTGGCTTTAAGTGGCATCTGTCACTACCTACTCCATCTTGTATCTCCAGAATGTAGAAGAGATGTCTGCTACCTAAAAGCTTACAAGGCAGAATGAAATGCCTAATTGATGCACCACTCTGGTTTTTGCAGATCTTGCTACAAAATTCCTCACTGCCTTAATTGTTCTTTGATGGGCTCATAATATTATGTTTTCACATTTTTTTCATGTTTCTGGGTGTTCTCAGTAGGAGAATTGATCCAAAATAATCTTATCTACCAATGCCAAAAGCAGATCTGCCAGTATCCTTTTTATGTAGGCTTATTTGCTAACACATCCTAAGCTGTAACTAAAAGTTGACGAATAAAATGAATTTTCACACATACATACACTCCCTGCCACCAAAAGAAGAAAAAAAAAATGTGACCATGGAACATACGGAAAAATATTGAAGAACAGGAGAAATGAAATATTACCCCAAACGCTAAAAGGAATAAGGAATGTTCAAATTAATAATTTCAAAAATAAGACAAAAAGTTAGAAAAACTTTTTAGCAACTTCATTTTTAAACTCTAAGAAGATATATCCCTAAGCTATTGGAGAACAGGCTGACTTCTAAAGTCCAACAAATGAATTTTATATTAAGTAAAAGTAGATGAATGAAATAAAGACTATTTTAAATTACTCCTACAAGCATCATTGCAAAAACAGAACACCTAAAACATAAAATTAAAAATGTAACAAAATTAAAATCTGCACTTAAAGTAGTAACAACATGACATTGAATAAAAGTTAATCGTGATGTATGAAACCAAAACTTAAAACACAAAAATAAAGAGATAAGGTATAAAGTCATAAAAAACTGTTGTAAACTCTTTAGGATTTTTAACCTCTAACTAGGTGCAAAGCCATTTCCTATGATGGATGATGCTATTTTGCTGAAACTAAGTCAATCTGAACCAAAGACTGTGGTACTAACTACAATGGTACAAATTCTTTTAAGTCTAATATGACTATCTCACCACGTACCAAGTGATGATGCCATTCTCCCCCACTTTCCCCTATCTAAAATACTATAAAATGAACATCATAGAACATGCTATACACCATGAAAATATGTGCAACATATTTTCACCTCAACTTGATATGAATGCATCATTTACTGATTAGGTCTATTATTTTATCTCTGTTCATTTGCTATTAGACTAAAACAACTGAAACATTACTACTCTGCACCAGTAAAAATACAAATAAAGCATGGGTACCAAAACCGAATGCCAACACTTGTTTATAAGGTACAAGATGTGCTTGTAGACTTAGGAGCCAAGTTGAGTAGGCTCCCTCTAACCAAAGATGAAACAACTTGAGCATCAACAAGAATATTAACTGCAATGGACTGAAACACTTTAAATACGCACATAATTGTGAGTTAATGATGATAATCAATGGCAAAAAAAAAGTCACTTGTCACCAGTAGGGGATACAGGAAACCCACAAATTATTTTGGAAACTAGTAAATAAATTAAATTTTAAAAAACTATGGAGGCTTTTAGATTATCATTAAAATAAAATGGTAAATTTTAAAATTCTCGTAGAGATCTCTGACAGCCCTCTGATGTCTCTATTTAGAAAAATTTTGATTAGAAACAAAATGTAAGCCAAGATTAGTGAGCTGAAAATAAAGTATATAAAACTCAAAATAATTGACTACACTGCGACGTGAATCTACGATAGGCAACAATGGGTACTCCACAGAAAAGTGACCCCTAAAAACATGAGTCAGAAGGACCAAAGGGAAGCCTGGTATGATTCCCTCAACTGCACCACTTTCACTTATGCTCCCGCTCCTGTCCACATTCTTCACACCCCATCAGATAATAATAGCTTTCTCTATGTTTTATTCTGAAGATGAAATAAGACAATTTCTATAAAATAATTACACCAATGCCCGGGGCAGATTTGGTTGTTCAGTAAATGGTAGTTTTTAATCATTATGATTAATGGCAATGACTGTTAAAGCAAAAAATAAATGGAATGAAAAAATGGGATGCTTTAATCTGGAGAAGCTATTTAGAAGAGTTTGTCACTCCCTAAAAATGACTTCACTGAATTCCTCTGGCTGCATATCTAGAGGTTCTAGATGAACACTGTGAATATTCCCACTGTCAGCTGTTTCTTCTATAACCCCACACATAATTCCTTCATAATATGAATCGAATTCCATTTCCAGCATTATCACTTTTCATTTATTTGCTGCACTTTCATCTTTGTTGGCCAATTCTCTGTTTTGATTATTTATTTTTTGTAAAATAGCATATGGGTTTATTATTGAGAGACGCACACACAAACAAAAGTTAACAACCACACTTTTCACTATCTGTGACCAATCACCAACAGAATGCAAAAGACGTGATCTGTCAGTTACACAGTAATGTGTGGACTAAAGGGGTAACAGCAAACTTTGTACTTTATGCAGTTACTTAGAGTAGATACAATGTAGTGACTGAAATTTGAACTGTATGGTTTGGGAACTGGTATTATCTGAGCAAACTGGGGTAATGAACTCCATGTACATTGCAACCGTCCAAGAACTGTCTGTATTTGCTTTTCAGAGTCCTCAGACAGCTGGGGTGCTAAGGCTTTATAGCCCCATGCAGTGGAAGAATGTGCTAACTCTGTCTTACCTAGAACTGGAACTGTTTTGCTTTTGTTTTTGTTTCCAGCTTTATTGAGGTATAATTGAAAAATACCTGGGTTTGTTTTTTTTTTAAGTAAAATTCTATTAACTTTCCAAAGTTCATAATTACAAGCTGCTTGTCCCCTAAGATAAGGTTTCCAAGCAACAGTAAACAGTTAGGAAACTAGGAACTAACTCCACCTAGGAATGCTTAAGAAATAAATCATTCAATAAAATGTGGCTTCAATAAGGCAAGATGGGAAGTGGAAAAGAACACAGGCATAAACTTCCTTGGTCAACATACAGCATCAATAACTGTTTCACTAACAACCAGTATATCTCAAATATTCATGTTCTCAACAAAACTAATACCATCCTTGACTAAGTTCACTCAGGAAGAGGAAAAAGAATCATACTATAAATTGTCATTAGGAAATTCATAAAAGACATCTACCATTACTTGCACAAAAAAAGTGTAATAGAAATAAACTAGGAAGAGTAAATTACTCACAAAGATATTGGCTACCAAAAATTCATCAAAATTAGTTTCTATACAAATGAAAACACAACTTTAAAAAACAGTAACAATCTTGGAAAAAATTTCTTAAATGCTGCAATTTAAAGTTGGCTTGAATTTTGGAATCCATTTAGTGATTCTATTTCATTTATTTGAACATTTCATTCAAATTTTTATTTTCATACTAAAAAAATACATTCCTGCCGGGCTCGGTGGCTCAGCCAGTAATTCCAGCGCTTTGTGAGGCCGAGGTGAGTGGACTGACTGAGCCCATGGGTTCGAGACCTACCTGGGCAACTTGGCAAGACCTCATCTCTACAATAAATCAAAAAAAATTAGCCAGGTGTGGTAGCACATGCCTGTAGTTCCAGCTACTTGGAAGGCTGAGGCGAAAGGATCTCCGGAGACCAGCAGGTCGAGGCTGCGGTGGCCACAAAAAGCCACTGCACTCCAGTCTGGGTGACAAAGTGAGACTCCAACTCAAAAAAAATATATATATATATTCCCTAGCACAGTATAGAGTAAGCAGAAAGGCTTGCAAAGTTAGTCATGTATAGATAAATGTACGCATTTGGTTGTATAGTTGAGCATAAACTGGAAATATCTAAATATTTCGCCAAACTGTCCAGCATTGTTTTCACCTGTCTCTAAAGGGTCAGTATTTAGCAAATATTCACAAAGTATATAGATGCATACAGATGACCATGGAGACAGTTTGTGTTTTAAGTTTAAAGATATCGGTAGTGTTAACATAAAAAGTTTTAAGTACCTCCATTTATATGTTATGGCTCAGTTTGACAAAATATAGGGCAAAATTGGAAGCAGAAGAGAGGTAATCTTTAAAAATTTTACCCAGGATAATGTCATCCTAAGGCACTTTGACTGTTAAGTGCTTTATGCTTGGCTTTCTTTATCTCACTGCCTGCTTCTTTACAGAATGCCAAGGTTGATCTGGCAAACAACTTATAAAAAGTTTGTTGTAGAGTTAATATTAGCACTATTTTGGTCCCTTACAATCTATTTATCTCTTCCTAGTAGGGAGAGAAGGAAGAAGAGGAGAAAAACTTTTATAAAATCAAACGAGTGCAAAGTTATGGTTTGCATACCTTTCTGGTACCACAAGCTGTTGTTAAACATATTTTTATTTTATTTTTATTTATTTTAAAAGATCTCACTATTTATTTACTTATGTATAAAGATAGGATCTCGTTGTGTTGCCCAGGCTGCTGGAGTGCAGTGGTATGACCATAGCTCACCACAGCCTCAAATTCCTGGGTTCCTCCCATCTTGGCCTCCCAAAACGTTGAGATTGCAGGCATGAGCCACAATACTGTCCCTGAAATGTATTTTGTAAATGATTGCTTTTATTTTTTTTTTATTTACCAAAAAGTCACTAGCAACTGCATGTAGCCTACTTATGTAGTTAATCCTCACTTGAAGCCACATTTCTATCAAATAAAAATTTTTTTAAATCACTAGCTCTCACTGTTGTGCCTAATCTCTCTCCCTATGCTGGTTTATAGAAATATAAACCCATAATAATATTTCTGAAATGTATAAATTCCATTTCAAATGATATACTGTTGTATGTAACTAATTTATTTTGAAATGAAATCTCATATATTCAAAGCCATATATATCACATATACTCTAAACATAATTTTCAAATAAATGTTTAAATATTTCCATGTAATATTCCAAATGGCAATAAATGAGCATTTATGAAATGTGGAAGTATAGTATTATGTTTTAGGTGGACAGATAATATACTCATGAATATAAGAGGGAGGAAAAAGCATTATTATGTATGCTATCTAACATATCATATATTTGGAAGTCAAAATATTTAGATATCCCTACCACTGTGAATGGTGCAACACATTACGTTGTGTTAGCCACAGTGATTCGCACAAGCCACTGAAGTCAGGCCCAGTGAATTGAAAGAAAATAAAGCAGCATATACTGAGTACCTATAATGTACCAAGCGTCTAAATATATAATCATCAAATGAATTAAAGAAATTACAAGGTGAATGCTTAGCAAGTGTCTAAAGTATCATGAGCACTTGAAAGTTAGTTATAATGAGGGATATTTGATTATGTTCACTTTTTAGATGATATAACTCAATCCTAGAAATATTTAGTATACTCCTTGTCCAAAGTCACTGAGGTAATTTCTAAAAGAAAGATCAGGATTTAATTTCAATTCTGACTCCAAAGTCTACATTTTTTCCACTGCCTCAAAGCAAAATTCTGTAAAAATTATTGTCACGTCCAATAGTTTCATGAGACACTTGAAAATAAAATGTTAAGCAAAACATTCTAAGAACCTGAATCCAAGATCTGAAATATATTTACAAAAAGAAAGTCTTAACAGAATTCAACTGTTTGATTAGAATTTCTTTTCCACAGAATCTCACTACTTAACACTAAAATTATTGAAAAACTATAAACAGTTCTTACCTTTGGGATAATTAGTGACATTCAGCCAGAAAGGAAGGACTGAATACCTTCAGCTTTCAGATATTACAAGTAGCTGGTGTCTGGCTAATATTATCCCTTTGTGGTGTCACTAAGCATATTTGACAACTGAAACCCATTAAATAGAAGGGAAAACCCAGACTGTATTACTTAATATTCAACATTCTTCCAAAGTTCCCATACCAGATGGTAACATCCTATTACTTCCAAAGAGAAATTTTAACTAAAGTACTTAATTAGAAAAAAAATTAGCTATTAATGCAAATCTCTAAACTCTAATTTGTTATTACTATATTGTAGTCAATCATTATATTAAAAATGAACTCAATTAATCTGCTGATTTGAATCAAGAGAACTATATTTTTCTTTAATACTCAACTTTAACTACTTCAGTCTCATCAGCTACAGTCTTTTTCCACTGCAAAAAGTATTAACTTTTTACACTGAATATTCTTTCTTCAGGGTATTCCATTTTTATAAATTAGCACATAGACAGACCCTGTTCTTTCATGAATAGGAACACACAGTTCTAGAAGTATTCTAAACACTAACCTAATCGACTGCAGTATATAACACAGGAGTATAATGTGTTCCAAATCTTTACAGAAAGTTTTAAAATAAAACCTTCTCCATATGTCCTCTTCGGCCCAAATGTTCTCAGACTTCCCCAAAAATATTCAAAGCATGGGAAATAATGCTTTAATTCCTTTAAGGTCATGAAGATCGGGGAGCCCTAACACCCAAAGTCACACTATCCAATTAAATGTTTGGCTCACTGGCTACAAGAAAAGCAAAGGGGGAAAAAATCAACAGCAAGCAAAGGGTTGAAAAATCAACTCACAGAATCCACCACATTGCCTAAGTGGCAACTCGAGTTGCCAACTCTGGCAATGCCTCAATGCCAATCCTAGCTCAGCACCAGATTTCTTCTGAAGTCTGTTTCTTCCTCAAGTTGTCCATCTAACTCTCATTCTAGACACTATATCAGTTGTGATATAAGTGACTTGCGTGACAGTGGGCTTCTATTTTTCAATGAGTTCAGATAATCTCCAAAATCTAGTTTATCAGTATGTAATTATATAACCTTCCAAACTTTGAATCTAAAGTCCCAATTTTCAGAAATATAAATTCACAGTATCATGAAAATAGAATAACCATGACTCAATGAGGTAAGTGAAAAAAATCTGGTGCTGGGTTTTGAATTAACACCTTTGTGGTAACTTACAGCTAAGGGACCATGGGCATGTTAGTGACCATCCTGTGCCCCAATTTTCTTATCTTGAAAATGAGAATAGTAATTGTACCCATCTTATAGGATTGTTGAGAGAATGAAATGAATTAACATTTTTAAAGTATCTAAGATATGCAAAGCTTATGGAGAAATTCCCAAAGAGACTATAAAAAGATGAGTACTACTTCTCTTTGAAATACCAGGGACTCTGTTATGATCCTATTTAACACTGTTGACTCCTCACTGAGAGGTGTTCACATGTTATTTTAAAAAAATTAAATTTAAGGTTATAGGAGATAAAGATTCAAGGTAACAACTGTGAAATCATGGATATTTCAAGGAAAAGTAGTCAATAAAGTGACCCAACATGATTTGTGACCAACAGGAATAATTCCCAGTTCCCCTGCTGGGAAAAATCATCTCAGGAGGAAAACACTGCAGTGTGTCTAAAGTATCATGAAATATATCATAATAAAATATTATTTTATTTCCAAACTCCTCCTCTCACCCATTGATAAATTATGTTCCAAAGTTAAACCTCAATAAAATAAATATTTAAATATGTATATACCACATCCATTTCCTAAAGTTTAGTAATAGAATCACTTACAAAACCTAATAATAAAAATTTCTGTCTTCCCTAGGGCAAAAAAAAAGTTTGCTTTTCTAAAAAAAAAAAGAAAAGAAAAGAAAAAAACTCTTTATATTTTAAAAAAGAAATGCTAATTTCAAATACACAATGGATAATTAGCATGGAGAAATGTTTTTAACATCTGAGTATTAGGCTAGGTGCGCAGCTCACACCTGTAATCCCAGCATTTTGGCAGGCCAAGGCCTGAGTCCAGGGGTTCAAGACCAGCCTGGGCAACTTAATGAGACCTCATCTTTACAATAAATCAAAAAAATTAGCTGGGCATGGTGGTACATGCCTGCGGTTCCAGCTACTTGGAAGGCTGAGGCAGAAGGATGGTCTGAGCCTAGCAAGTCGAGGGTGCAGTGGCCATGAGCATGCCACTGTTCTCCAGTTGGGAGAAAGAGTGAGACTCCAACTCAAAAAAAAAAAAAAAAAAAAAAAAGTTGAGCACTGGTTAAAATCAATTAATTTATTACAGGATATTTTTAAAAAGAAAAAAAGTATGTTCCATAGCAAGAGGATTTGTATGAATTACAGCATTAAAAAAAAGTCACTTTCCAAGGCCCCTCCCTATAGAGATTTAAACGGATCAGGGCCAGGCGCGGTGGCTCAGCCTATAATCCCAGCACTTTGGGAGGCCGAGGTGAGAGGATTGCCTCAGCCTGGGAGTTCAAAACTTGGTGAGAGCTCATCTCTACAATAAATCACAAAAAACTAGCCAGGCATGGTGGCGTGCATCTATAATTCCAGTTACTGGAAGGCTGAGGTGGAAGGATCACCTAAGCCCTGCAGGTTGAGGCCACAGTGTTCCGTGAGCATGCCATTGCACTCCAGTCTGGGGTGACAAGAGTGAGACTCCAATTCAAAAAAAAAAAAAAAAGATATTAAACTTTTTAAAAATTAGATGGATAATACATTGACTTTTTAAAAATTAGATGGATATTACCACCATGTATTTTAAGAAATTGAAGATTACAAATTGAAAGTTTTTTTAAAATATGGAACACTTTAAAAAAATCACATGATAAGCTGGGCTCGGTGGCTCAGCCTGTAATCCCGCACTTTTGGAGGCTGAGGTGAGTGGAATGCCTGAGCCCGCGGGTTGGAGACCTGCCTGGGCAACTTGGCGAGACCTTGTCCCTACAATAAATCAAAAATTGGCCATGCATGGTGGCGCGCACCTGTAGTTCCAGTTACTTGGAAGACTGAGGCGGAAGGATCGCCGGAGCCCAGCAGGTCGAGGCTGCAGTGGCCGGGAGCGGCCACTGCATTCCAGTCTGGGCGAGAGTGAGACTCCAACTCAAAAAAAAAAAAAAAACCCACATGATAGCACATTACATATGCCTATTTTTAGGTATGTTGTATTATACAATAGTAAATACTAATTTAAGAAAGCAATTTTAACCAGGGACCCACAGAATCACTTGTGAGAAAGACACTTTCTAAGCGGGGCATCTTCTGTAGATTATGGCAGATGGCCCCCTAGGTAACTTCTAGGTAGCAGGATAAAAACCACTGCTATATTGAGTACAATACAAGGCAATGAGTGACACAGTCCTTAGTTATTGTTGCAGGGAAAATATTGTTGAGAACCAACTATTTTAAAAGAAGAAGGAAAAAAAAAATCCCTCTCAGGGTCTCACTCTGTTGCCCAGACTGGAGTGCGGTGACACACTCATGGCTACCGCAGTCTCAACTCACTGGACTCAGGCAATCCTGCCTCAGCCTTCCAAGTAGCTGGGACAACAGTCGCACACCACCACGCCCAGTTAATTTTTTCATTTATTGTAGAGACACGGTCTTGTCATGTTGCTTAGGCTGGTCTTGAACTCCTGGCCTCAAGCAATCCTCTCACCTCTGCCTCTCAAAGTGCTGGGATTACAGGTGTGAGCTACCACACCCAGCCATGTATCTTAATTTTTTGAGTGGCTTTACGGTCTGTGTATTTACAACTCAGATAGAAAACATCTGTTGAGTTTATTTACTTCCCATTAATAAAACCACTCCCCCAGAGAGTTCAGCATTATTCAACTCTAGGCCTGCCACAGAAACTTAATGCCAGAGTAGAACACATTTTGCATCTTAAATGCTTATCTGTATAGAAATTTCTTTAATGCATAATTTCATTTCCCAATTGCCCAGTTCAGGGAAAATTTGCTACCATAAATAAGGATCTCATATTCAACTTGACAAAGTAAGACTGTTCTCCACTAATAGTTAACAATAATGTTTTCCATTTTTCACTAATAAATTAAAAAGCAAAGAATCAATTCCCATTATTAATAAGGTACATTTCATGAGCTACCCAAATATACAAGTCTGTAGCTCCATCTGTCAAGTACTTCATAAATCATAAGAATCCTGGAGGTGCAAGGATGCCCAAGTTTATCTTCTAAAAGAAAGTAGTAAAGACCAGGATCAGTGGCTCAGTCTGTAATCCCAGCACTTTGGGAGGCCTAGGTGAGTGGATTGTCTGAGCCCACAGGTTTGAGACTCATCGGGGCAACTTGGTGAGATCTCGTCTCTACAATAAAAATTAAAAAAACTAGCCTGGCGTGGTAGCGTGTGCCTATAGTTCCAGCTACTTGGAAGGCTGAGGCAGAAGGATCGCTGGGGTGGCAGTGAGTGTGCCACTGCACTCCGGCCTGGGTGATGGAGTGAGACTCCAACTCAAAAAAAAAAAAGAAAGAAAGAAAGTAGTAGAAACCCTGATGAGAGAAGACATGTATCCCTGTGCCCAAGCAATTAGTTTCCAATTACAAGCAAATAATGATGGCTATAATTTTACTTTGTAAACAGAAAATAAGTCATTAATTATAACTTGAGAGTTATGCGACAATTCAGTACAGCACAGATATATATAAAACAATCATAGCATAATTGTAACAGTCTTCTCATCACACTATATGTATACTCATCATTGGAAACATGCAGAAATAAATTTAATTGGTTTACCAAGAGTTTACAGGAGATGAATAAGCAAATTCCAAAGGAAGGAAAAATAGAAGAATCAGCAAAACATTAATTAAAAATACAGCATTCATTTTATTCCAGAATTCTGAGCTATTTTTCTTTCTTACAACCCCCTGTAAAATAAGTATAAATTGACACATCCTTGAAAGGGCAATTTTGAAATACCTAGCAAATTTTTAAGTGCATATATCCTTTAACCCAGAAATTCTACTTCCAGTAATCCTACAGCATTACCAAAAAAATGTACGATAATGGTCATAGTTACATTGTTTATAATATAACAGGAGAAAAAACTAGATACATGCATACTATGGAATATTGTATGACTGTTCAATACAATGAGGTAGTACTAATAAAGTAATATGGAAAGTGATATGACATACATTATTAAATTTATGAAACTTGTATAACATAATATGATTTCATTTTTTAAAGCAGTCACACATATGCTTGTAAATGCATAGGAAATGTCTGGAAACAAAAAACTGTCAAAATTGCTACCTCTTTTGAGTGGGGCTAAAAGGGGCTTTGGGAGAGGTGTTTTATTTTTTTAAACAAAGAACATGCATTAGTTTAAAATAAACCATCCCCATGAGAGGTACCCATGGCCCAAGTTTAGCAAGTCTCTGTTTAATTCATGTCTTGAATTCTTCCCTCTAATCTATATAAGCCAGTTAGCTATCCATCTGACAAGCAAACCTAAATTTAAACTATAAAATAGTAAAGTGGTTTAAAAACTTCACATTGGTTATCTCCTTTATCTCACATTCCCAAAAAGGTGGGTAAGAAGAAATGCAAACATATATAAACATGCTCACGTGTTCTATAGCATCCGCCTGTCCATTACTGTATTCTCGGTATCGTCCAAGCATCTGGTCCACCTGTCGCAGATTCCGACTAGTGTCCTCAAGAAATAAAATAGACTCCATTAATTATCCTAAACATGGTTTTTCTCAATCTTAGTAGCATGTCAATCAGCTAAGTCAATAGTACAATTTATATCACAGTCAAGTTGGGTATCAACTTACTTCATATGTATCTAATAAAACTTAATACCACTGAAAGAGAAAAACTCAAATCCAACTGCAACTTACTTGTGTGAAATCTGAAGCACATAATTTAAATCCTTATTTAAGTTTCCCTAATAAGCCAGAAACAAAACCATAAATTTAAAATAATCCTAATTTCTAATTTGTACATCTCAACAGATTCACACCTTCTTTAGAGAAAAAGAATCCTGAAGGAGAAAATCTAGCAGTAGATTGTGTATAAGAGAAGCAAATCATTAGGATCAATGTTATTTCAATTATAACTTCACCTCAGAACTTGATGAGAAGAAAAAAAATGTGCCTTTAACCTAAAGCTATATACAACAAATTTAGTTCTAATTACAACAGAAATGATTTCCACCTAGACATGCTAGGTTTCACCTGAGAGATTAATTGAAGCATTTATTTCAGAAATATATACTTATTAACATGTGTCATTGTAGGGAAAGTACAAAAATTCATACTCTAAAATCCCATTGGTTATGTTAGTTAAATAAGTTTAAAAAGAAGAGAACTTCTGGTTTTTAAATCAAAGCATGGCTTCTCCGCCATAAATTATCCTCTTCTTATCTAAGCATACTAATCCAAAGCAATTAAAAGCCAAAATCCATGCTTATCCAGGCTAAGGCAAAAGTAAAGGATTAATGAGTAGAAAATAAATTATATTTCTGAGTTTTCTTTTTCACAGTGTAGCTGTGCCACCTTTCTCCACCTCTATTCTCAAGCCCTTTCTATGGAAAGGATGCAAACTGCCTCCACTCAAACTTCCAAACACTGTCAAAAGTCAGTCTCTGAATCAAAATGACATCCCTCTATTACTCATCCACAAATAGTCTACCTTCCCAAAACGTGAGAACTTCTCTAAAGACTCATGGCCACAAGAAGCTAAACTACGGTCATTTCTACTGGTTTCACTCCCACAATATTTTATGTGGAAATACTGCTTTATCCCAAAACACTCCCTTCAACCTGTCATATATTTCTAATGCCTTTACAGTCAGAATAATGGCCCTCAAAGATATCCAAGTTCCAATCCCAACAACATGTGTACTGTACCTTACATAGACAAAGAGATTTTGCAATGTGATGTGATTACATTAAAGACTTTGAGATGGGGAGATTCTCCTGGATTACTGAGTGGACCCAGTGAAATAACAAGCATCCTTTAAAAAAGAAAAGGGGCCAGGCACCATGGTTCATGACCGTAATCCTCAACATTTTGGTAAGCCAAGGCAAGGGGATTGCTTAAGCCCAGGAGTTTGAGATCAACCTAGGCAACATAGCAAGATCTCATCTCTACAAAAATTTTTTTAGAAAAATTAGCCAGGTGTGATGGCACACACCTGCAGTCCCAGCTACTCGGGAGGGATCGTCTGTGTCCAGGAGTTGGAGGCTATGGTTGGCAGTGATTGAGCCACTGCAGTCCAGCCTGGGCAAAAGAGTGAGACCCCAACTCAAAGATAAATAAATAATAAAAGTCAGGATAAAGAAAAGTAAGAGAGTGATGTGATGTGAGAAGTACTTAACTCATCTCTGAAGGATGAAGGAAGGCAGTCACAAGACAAGAAATGCAGGCATCCTCCAGAAGCTGGAAAAGGAAAGGGAACAGACTTTCCCCTAGAGTCTCCAGAAAGGAAAGCAGCCCTAACCAACAGACCCAGGGAGACCAGTGTCAGACTTCTGACCAACAAAACTTTAAGATAATAAATTTGTTTTAAGACAATGAAAGTCTTGCGATAATTTTCTATAGCAGTAAGAAAACTAATACAATGACCGAAACAATAGTCAGCTCAAAGTATGTAAAATGCAACCAGTGCGAAACTAACCTGTAAAGTACTTGTTATAGTGTTGACCTTCTCAGTGACTTCTACTGTAGGATGACTTCGAGTTCCCCTCTGAGTTGACCTGGCAGCCCATCGACTCACTCGGTCATGATAGCGCAAGTGGTCTGACTCACTGGACGATTCTGCCATTGATGTACACAAATCCTTCAAAATTAAATCCAGGACAAGGTCAAGCAAATGGTACAAAGCATGGAAATAAAAGATTAATTTGACTATTTACTTTTTTATCTTTTTGTGCATTTAGTACATTAGTCCTTTCACATATTGTAATTTCTATACACATAGCTTAAAAACACAAGTCCCTTCCCCATTTAAGCCTCCCTCCTTTATTCTTCCTGTTTTAAAAGAGCAATTCCTCAGATATGATCTTAGTCATGTTTACAACTCCAAGTACTAAGAAACCTTTAGATTTGTGCAATGTTTCCAAATTGTAGAAGTACCTTCACATAGAGTACCTCACTTAATCCTATCAAGAACACTGTAAGGTAGATGAGAAAAGCATATTCTCTAAAGATATTCTAAGAAATGCATGACCATACATCTAAAGAGAAGTTAAGGCAATTTGGTATACATGTATACATCCTAGAGTATTTAATGAAATCAACCATGTTTTTAAAATATCAGATAACAGCCTGTAATCCTAGTACCTTGGGAGGCCAAGGTGAGAGGATTGCCTGAGCCCGCGGGTTTGAGACCCGCCCGGGCAACTTGACAAGACTTCGTCTCTACAATAAATCAAAAATTAGCCGGGCGCAGTAGCATGTGCCTGTAGTTTGGCTACTGGGAAGGCTGAGGCGGAAGGATCGCTGGAGCCCAGCAGGTCGAGGCTGCAGTGGTCGGGAGCGGCCACTGAACTCCAGTCTGAGCGACAGAGTGAGACTCCAACTCAAAAAAACGAAAAACAAAAAAACAAAGTTGTGTTATTAGTGTTTTCCAAATGGAGGCAAGGGAGGAGGGAGGAGTAAAGAAAGGTTTAAGAGGATTATAAGGCTCAGAGGTCCATGCAGAG
>CAUYQG010019409.1:0-14660 GCA_963574415.1 Tarsius wallacei
GCAGCATTGTTCACAATAGCAAGAACCTGGAAGCAACCTTGCTGTCCATCAAAAGAGGACTGGATTAAAAAAATGTGGTACATATACACAATGGAATACTACGCAGCCATAAAAAAGAACGAAATCATGAATTTCGCAGCAGCCTGGATGGAACTAGAGTATATAATACTGAGTGACCTCTCACAGAAACAAAAAACTGAGTATCACATGTTCTCACTCATATAGTAGACCTTGATCATCCAACGTATTACCACAAGAAAATGACTGACAGTGGTGGGAAACGATGGGGGGTGGGAGGGATAGGGGAAGGGATTAATGGCAGTAAATACCTGTCTGGGGATGGGGGGACTCTTTTTATCAACAAGGTTGCCTGAACGAGACATATTTGTGTACCTAACCCTTAACTGTACCCCTCAATATCACAATTTAAAAAATTGTATATATATAAAAAATAATAAGAATAAAAATAAATAAATAAATAAATAAAAGAAGCCATGAACATTGTTTCTGTTGTAGAAGAGGGAGTGGGTAATCAGTTGCTTTTCAAAGTCTGTTTTTTTACCTATTCATGCTGACTTCATGATGATTCATTGATGTATTAGTCATAATTTGTACATTTCTCTGTAAGTATGTTTGTGTTTTTATTAACAGAATATAAATGATATACTGTTTTATCATTCTTGGAGGCAATATACTTTATATGAATATATCAGTTATATTATTTTCTACTCTATGCATTTTTTGTATTCTCCTGAGAGCTTTTTTCTCTTATATTTAGGCCTCTGTGTTTCATGCTTAAGGTTTCTTCTAATGTCTGGTAACTCTTGAGTGTTCAAATATATCCCAGCCTATGGCACTAACAAACTTGTTTGAAGTTGTCTGTACATAGGTAGACCTTGTGAACTGTTGGGCTCCAAGGCAGAAGAGACAGGCAAAACAACACTCATTTTGTAGAGGTAACTCCTACCTTCCAGTCTCCATTCCCAGAAATACATTATCCTGTTTCCTAAGTGAAATGTTTAAGACTGATTGTCAACCTGGGGGCTGAGTGTAGGAAAGAGGTTATGCTTATAGCATGATGCTCCATGCTATAAGCATAACCTCAATCCTCTATTCTAAGTACAACTCCTCTACTGCTTAAGTTCTGCCAGACGTTTCTAGTCAGAACTCCTCAGTTTAACTGCCATAAAAGGAAAGCTCCAGTCTCACCTGGCATGGAAGAGACTGAAGGCAACACTACTTCAATAGGAGTCTGAAGTTTAGTGCTGAGTTTTTTGTCATTAACTTGTGATAAAGTAGGTATAGAAATTGAATTGTAAGTAGTAACTTTCATATCATTTAATATCACTGACAAACAAGCACACAATCAGAGGACACATCTTTTGGTAGAGAGTATAGAATAGTTTAGATGTTCTTCATTTTTCTAGTAATTGATTTTTATTGTATTTTACTGAAGTATTGGCCTTTTTATGAATTGGGGGGAAAAAACCCCTCTAGATCATTTGAGAAGCCCTGAGGGGGATGTTGGGATCCTTATTCAGACATTAAACCACATTTTCAGTGCCATATAGATGACCCAATTGTGAAGACAATGTCCAGATACAGTTTTGTCTTTGAATTGGTTTGCTTTTGGTTGGCTTCCCTCGTTGTACAGGTGTATTTTCAGCTTTCTCTCATCTGCTTAGAGCCATGTAAATCATGTCCCCTTCCTTTTTTTTTTTTCTTCTAAATTGTTTTGCCATCTCTTACACGTAGCCCTCTCCTGTTACCTTCTTGGTGACATGTGTTTTAAATACCCCATTATCATTTTAGTACTATAATGGGCAGAATACATATGCTAAATCCCACGATATGTATTTAGCATTTTAAAAGAGATTCCAAAACAAAATTCATAAATCAATGTTGATAGAAACTTAATGAAAAGCCAATAAACACAAATGCAGTGAAGTATGTTAATTTAGCACTGTGCCACCATGACATGCTACATACACACACAATGTAGTATACTTAACAAAAAGTTTAATTAATAAAATCAAGATCACATCTATAATACATACTATTATACATCTATAATACATACTATTAAAACTGCAATGGAAACAAAATTACTTCACCAGGTATAATTCAGAAGAAATCAATAAGAAAACTAACAAATAGTAAAAGTAGAACTAATGTCAATTGTATTCTCTCAGTAACATGAAACAAAACTACAAGCAAATAACAGATATTAGTTACATATCCACAAGACAATGTCTGTAGTAAACTCTGTTCCTAAAAAAAAGGTCAGTACATGGGAATTGTAAATCTGTTAGAGAAAGAAAAAGAACCGAAGAAAATAAAGGAGATAACCAATAATTACTTCACTAGTAAAGATAAATATAAATAAAAAGACACTCCAAAAACTGAAAAACTAGACAAAAATAAGAACAGAGATTGTGATTTAAACATATAAGAGAGCATTACTTCTGACTATATGCATCTTAATTTGAATATCTAAATAAAATTAACAGAGAATAATACAGTTACATTATACCTTAGAAAAGGGGATCACAGATGAAATATAAACTTCATACATATAAATACATATAAATATTATACTTTAAAAATAATATTAATAACCCTCAGCATAGCTAGAGAACAACACCCAAAATGGTGAGGCATCTGAAATTCAGGTCACATGAGTAATGAAAAAGGTTCAGATTGTTATCATAACAGTCTCAAATATCTGTGAACCAGAATTAGACTTACTGGATGACACAAGAGGCAGAATGCATGAAAATCACAGAGGCAAAGCATTATTTGAAATTAGAGGAAACAATAAGAGCTGAGTTCAACGGGAACATACATTTTGTGAAACTGTTGATACTTAGTCAGTAGAGGCTGGCTTTCCTCGAAGATTTTGATTAAGGACTTTCTGTACGTGTAAGAATCTATGGTCATAGCACCCTGAATGTACCCAATCTCATCTGTACATGTGAGAGATAGGGCAAGATGACTACCAAAGTCCTTCTCTCACTTATATTATGTATTCTGGTGATAAATTTGAAATTGAGTAGCTCCCTTTCAATACATTTCATGTAGAAGGCCACGTAGACATCTTCAGTCTGAGATGAGAAAAGATGATTAATCATTCTATATCATTCATTTATATAACTTCTATGTTACATAAAAAATTATTCAAGTTAGTGGTAAGAAAAAGCACCCCAAAATACCATTTTTTGGAGTGTGAAATAGTCCTCACAGAGTTGTGCAAATCCTTGTTTCATGAGTCTTACATTATATACGGTTTTAACTTTATGCATGCTTTCTTTTATATTATTTACAATACACAAGCAAAACCTCTGTGAAATAGAAAAGGAAAATAGCATATCCTTATTTTCCATATATTAAAATTTAGATTCAGAGAAAAATCATGACTAACATCATGGCCTAAGCAGTGTCCAATCTTAAATTATCCAATTACTAGTATAGTAACACTTGTTCCTGCTCATACTACTAGATGTGAGTCACCTTGAGGCTGAGCACCTCATTTTAAGCTGAACATAATTTTTAAGAGTAAATTCAGAATTTTTGAACAAGCTAGACAAATATAGGACACAAGATGATAATAGTTGCTAAAACCTTTTTGAGAGTTATAAACCTAGAGAAGAAGTGAAAGAGGAGGAAAGTTATCCTTTACTGCCAGATACTTTACAAGAACTCTGAGAAGAAACTTTACTATCCCTGCTTTACACAGAAGAACACGAAGGCTCAAAATGTCAGACACCTCATCTAAGACCACACAGATGGATGAATAAATTAGAAACTCTCATGACCATTAGTGACACAATTCGACCAATTATGACTGTACTGTTGAAAAGTGTTCTGATTATAAAGTCTTAAGAAGAAACCCAGTCCTCCCAATCATTTTCCTAATGGCCAGCTGTACATCTTTGTTCCTTAGACTGTACACCATGGGGTTCAATAGTGGGGTGATGATAGTATAAGTCACTGTCACCAACCTGTCTTTGCCTGATATATATTTGGCTGAGGGTCGCAGGTAGACAAAAGAAGCACAGCCATAATGGACAATGACCACAATGAGATGGGAAGCACAGGTGGAGAAGGCTTTTTTCTTGCCTTCAACAGATGGGATCTTTAGGATGGTGCGGACAATGAAACCGTATGAGATGCAGATGAAGATCAAGGGCACAATAAGCACCAAGACCCCACAGGTGAAGATGACCAGTTCATTGATGTAGCTTTCAGCACAGGTGAGATGGATGACTGGGGCAATATCACAAAAGTAGTGGTTGACTTTGTTAGAGCCACAGAAAGGGAGGCTAAAGACCAAAGTTGTTCCCACCAGAGATACTAAGAAGCCACTAACAATGCAAGTTGCTGCCAGTTGTCCACATACTCTCCAGCTCATGAGAACGAGGTAATGCAAAGGCTGGCAGATGGCAGCATAACGATCATAACCCATCACTCCCAGAAGCAGGCAATTAGTGACAGCAAAACCAAGGAAGAAGAACATCTGGGTGGCACAACTCACAAAAGAGAGTGTTCTGAGTACAGAAAGCAGGTTGATAAGCATCTTGGGCAGTATAACAATTGTGTAGAAGATCTCAGAGGTAGAAAGTACACCTAGAAAGAAGTACATGGGTGTGTGGAGGCTGCGATCCAAGCGAATGACTGAGATGATGGTGATGTTTCCACTCAAGATGATCAGATAGAGGCAGAGAAAGACCACAAAGAGGACAAGTTGCAATTCTCCAAGGCTGGAAAAGCCCAGCAGTAGGAACTCAGTGACAGAAGAGGAATTGGCCATGAAGAGTTGATCCCACAAAATAAAGCTAATGTGACCAGGTCCAGAAACGTTTGAACTAAGAAAGTGGGGAAACTTACCCTCATAAAGTTGCCATGCCACTCTTATTTGAACGAGAAATAATTGCTCTGGGAGACAAAAAATAATTGCAAATTATTCACTTGTCATTCTAAATTGATATGTACCCAAACTGCTATTTTTCTGCTGTTGATTTTAGCAGTAAATTTGGGTGCGAATGTTCATGTGAACAGTGAGGTGTGTCAATTACTTAAATAAAGCCTATCCTTCAGGCTTCCTACTGGAGACTTATGTAACCCCTACTTAATTTTTTAGTACAGCAGTTCCCTCTTATCTGCGATTTTGCTTTCTTCAGTTTCAAACTCCTGGGGTCAACCATGGTCCAAAAATGCTAACCGGAAAATTCCAAAAATAAACTTGTAAGTTTTAAATTATGCTCTGTTCTGTGTAGCATGATGAAATCTCACACAGTCCTGCTTCATCCCACCCAGGACAAGAATTGTCTCTTTGAGCTGGGCTCGGTGGCTCAGCCTGTAATCCCGCGACTTGGGAGGCTGAGGTGAGTGGATTGCCTGAACCCGAGGGTTCGAGACCCGCCTGGGCAACTTGGTGAGACCTTATCTCTACAATAAATTAAAAAATTAGCTGGGCATGGTAGCGCGCTCCTGTAGTTCCAGCTACTTGGAAGGCTGAGGCGGAAGATCACCAGAGCCCAGCAGGTCAAGGCTGCGGTGGTCGGAAGCGGCCACTGCACTCCAGTCTGGGCGACAGAGTGAGAATCCAACTTAAAAAAAAAAAAAAAGAATTGTCTCTTTGTCCAGTATATTGCACTTTATATGCCACCCATCCATTAGTCCCTCAGTAGCCATCTTGGTTATCACATTGACTGCTGTGACTTTTCAGTGGTTGTGTTCAAGTAACACTTATTTTACTTAACAAAGGCTCCAAACAGAAGAGTAGTGATGCTAGCATAGTGTTATGATTGTTCTATTTTATTATTGTTAATTTTTTGCTGTGTCTAACTTATAAATTAAACCTTACATACGTATGTATATGTAGAAAAAAATAGTATATTTAGGGTTCAATATTATCCACAGTTTTAGAAATCGATTGGGGGGTCTTGGAACATGTTTCCTGCTGATAAGTAGGGACTACTGTAATCTAATTCTCACAAAAGCCTTTATCTACATTAATTATTATTTTAAATGATCATAATTTTATCTTGAGTACGGATAAGTGTATCAATAAGCAATAGCACCAGTATCTGAGGATTCACTTCCCCACACACCTGCTTTTAATCCATTCTTCATCTAAGGCAACATACATTGATCTGTCTTTGTGTGGCTTGCTCTTAAAGAACATAGTTCCTTTTTACTGCTAACTATATACATCATTTTAACGCAGTCATTCATTAAAACTAGATTGATTTTGAACTACTGCTACTGTCTTAGAACTAGCTTTATGACTCCTCTACAGACACTTATGGTAGAATAGACCTGATTTCTCCTTACAGAAAACTCATGGTTAGAATAATTTAGTTTTGTCCATTTTTGTCATACATCTAACTCTTTATATACCTGACTTGGAGATCCAGCAGGCTGTCATTCCCAGGACCTGTCTTCTGAATAGGAAGACTCAGATATCTTTCCTAAAACCTAACAGTTATCATTGCCGGTACTAGAATATATATATTTTGATGAAAACATTCTTATTCTCTCCTCCTGCCCAATATTTTTCTTTGTTTAGATCTATATCTCAGTAAATTGTTTGAAAATACTCTTAGTCATCTAAGCTGTACGTTTTTAAGACATGTTTAAACCCATCATTTTTCTCATCCTCCACATTTAATCTACTTTTGTTCTGAAATACGTCTAGGATTTAGTTCTTCTTTTCTGCAAGAAATTATCTCTTGCCTGAACTATAGCATTACTTAAAAATTCCCTGGATTTCCTTTTTCCATTCTGCACCATCCTTCACAGTAGTAAAACAGTTGTCTTTATATAGGAAAAATCCTTTCATATTACCAAGCCAACTGATCCTCAGTTGTCTATAACATATTCTAGGTCTTTTATACTTTTCCAGAATCTATCTTTTCTCTCATAACTGCCAGTGAGATAATGGAGGGGACTATTTGATAGTCAGAAATGGTGAATAAGATAGCAGCATTTTCAGTGGATCTTCTGTTCTGCTACCTTTTTATCATTTCTGATGATCAAATAATCTCCCCCGTTATTCCACTAGCTAAACATTTTTAATTTTAAAAACACTTTATCTTGGGGTTTGAAGTCCTTAACCAATAACTAAATCACTATTATTATCTGTTGCTATGCTTAGACAAAGTTTTAACAAAATTTTGAAATGCAATTAGAGCAAAGAGCTTCACAATTACTTCTATATATTTTCGAATTGAGTTATCTCTAACCTTTACAAATAAGGAATACAAACCATGTATTTGACCAGAACAAAGTCCTCATTAGCAGTCTTCCTGAGACACCATCTATACTTTTTCATTTTTCATGTATCCTTTCTTTGGGTATTTTTTCATTTATATGATCAACTGCTGTGTTAACAGTGACTAGGTATGCAAAAATGTTTGAATTCTTGAAAGAAAAGTAAGGCCACATTATTCAATAACTACTCCATAACCCACCACCCAGTCAACCATTGTTCTTTCAAAATTGTTCTTGGAACCTCTGTGGAAACGAAAAGTTGAAAATAAATTTTACTATGGAAACCTTTGTCATTACTTACTCTAGTTAAAAGTTTGCATAAAATAATTGGTAATTATGAAATAATGTTCTGAGCTTGGAGGGGAAGGTACTACAGGTTGAAAGAAAGGCTTTGATAAATAAGAAAGAGGTTAAAAGAAAGAAAGAAGAAATAGAGGATACTTAGATTATCTTCTAACAACTGGAAATAGAAAATTGATTTTTCACATTACACTGCTCAGTTATTCTTTACCACATATAAGGTAAAGCTAAATTACCTTAAGCTAGTTATTAAGGCAGCTATATTTGCTATTTCATGACACAGGAACTGTACTGAAATACTTAGTTTCCTTTACGTTTTACGTGTCTCTGTGTTTCATGACTTCACTGTGAGAGAGAGAGAGCGAGAGAGAGAGAGAATCACAGCCTCCCTTCATCTATAGTTTACTCATTCTTCACATTTTTAAAGTTACCAATTATTGAACTTCCTCTAATTTGGCTAGAAGAGTTTTCACTTCCCTTCTTAGTAATCTAAAGCTTATGTGTCTTTATCAAAATATTAAACATATTATATCAAAATTATTTTTCCTGTCTTTCCAGTAGATTTGAAAGCCTCAAGG
Organism: Tarsius wallacei; assembly: GCA_963574415.1. Lineage (NCBI taxonomy): Eukaryota > Metazoa > Chordata > Mammalia > Primates > Tarsiidae > Tarsius > Tarsius wallacei. Next base: position 8,154 of record CAUYQG010019409.1, read on the forward strand.
ATAAAAATAATGCCTTATTCCCTATGTATCCTCAGAACTTCATCCAATATTTAAATAAATTATATATAAACACTTGATAAATAAATTAATGAAATAGTTTATTAATGAAACAATAATGATCCCAATTAGCTCATTTCACAGCAGCTTGAATTCCTATGTACCACTATGTGCTGCTAAGTGAAAAACACTTCTATGTTCCTCATACATTATATGTTTTCTATAATTTTTTTCTTCATCCTTTCTAAGACTAATACTGCATCCTATCTAGGAAGTAATAAAGACTTATCCTATGTCCCTGCCTTCCTCCTGGCCCTGGTCTCAATTTTTAGTCTTTTCATTTTCCACTATCCAGCTTTTCTTTCTGTCATTTGATCGGAATTCCTATTTTCCATTATAAATAACTTGGGATAAACAGATCACTAGCCAATGGGAAACCTTAGCATTTTTTGACATACAAATAAATAACTTGGATTTCACTGCTCTTCTCAATAATGGAAGTTAAAGTCTCTAAATAAAAATTCAAACTTTACATTTTTAAAAAATCAGAGTTCTAGTGCCCTGTGGCATTCCAGTTTATTCATTCTCAGACACTTATAGACACTTCTGTGACATTTTTTAGGTGAAATTTGCCAAAACTGTTATCCCTGTCATGGTGCTTCAGGGTTTTTCATCTTCCAAGAACTCCCTAGAATAGAATAAGAAAATGACATTACTTCACACACAAAAATTTTTTACCTGTGCCTCTTCTCCATGAGTAATTCATGTATTGAATCAATGAGTATCACCAATGATCTTTCCTTTTCACATTAGCCATGGTCTCCATGTCTTAGTTGGTAATTGAGATCCCCACTTCCACAGGGAGCTAATTACCACCTGGTGCCAAATACTTGGTCCTAATTCCCCAGTTAGTAAGTGGACCCATAGTAATACAGTAGGAGAATTTGTTGGCCAAAGAAAAGGCCATTTCTAATACATTGTAGGGATTAGATGACTCTTCTTAGAAATTATCTGGGAACTTATTAAAGAGGTTAAAACAGACATCAGTGATACCACCTCCCTTGAGTTTTTCTACTTAATGCCTCCAAATTTTCATTCTGAAGTTAGAGAAAACATTCTTTTTTAAAGGCATTCCTATCTCTGAAAGCTAGAAGAGAGGAAAAAATATACAAAGAACACAGGACAGAATATTAGAATAGCAGCGACAGCATAAAATTTTTAGACCCATAAGAAATAGGTTTGTTTCTGAACTACAATGTGAATTTGGTAAACATGTGTTCAATATATAAAGAAAATTTAGGTTATGGAGAAACATGTGACTGTGCTTTGGTGGAGGGCTGAGCATATACCATCAGCTTCCCCCATTTTAGGTTGCTTGTTAATTCATTCTTACAGTAAGTCCAGACACTGGGCTGAAAATAGGGCAAATGCTAGACCATCACGGATTGTTCTCTGAGGGGATCGCAAGAACTGCTCTTGTATGAGTCATGTCAGAGATGCTGCAGAAATGGGAAAGTAGGAGAAAAGCCCAGGTTATTTGCTGAGAAACTTTTGGTGGCTTTTTTCTTCTTCAATTATATTAGAGATTGGAACAATGGCTAGATTTTCAGAAAATATTTTGCCAAGAGATTTAACCAAAGGCTTCACCTTTCAATTATTTATTTATTTACTTACTTACTTACTTACTTACCTACTTATTTATTTATTTTGAGTCAGAGTCTCACTCTGTCACCCAGGTTGGAGTACAGTGGCATGCTCACGGCCACTGCAGCCTCAATCTACTAGGCTCAGAGATCCTTCTGCCTCAGCCTCCCAAGCAGCTGGAACTACAGGCATGTGCCACCATGCCTAGATAATTTTTTAATTTATTGCAGAGATGAGGTTTCTCCCAGTTGCTCAAACTGGTCGCAAACCCCTGGATTCAGGCAATCCTCTTGCCTCCACCTCTCAAAGTTCTGAGATTACAGGCATGAGCCATCTACCCAACCAAGGCTTTACCTTTCTTCAAGGCATGTGGCCAATTAAAGATAGCCACACTGAAGGTAGCTGCACCTCTACCAAGGCACTGTCACATTTTTCTCCATAATCCAATTTTCTTTATATATTGCTTTTTTTAAAACATTTCTCACTAGAAGGTTGGTATATGTACCCAATCCCCTCAAGTCTAGTTAGAAGTGATTAGTCTGACCAATAGATTATAGCAAAGGTGGTGCTGTGTCCATTTACAAACCTGGTTTCTAGAGTTTAGCAATTCGACTTTCTGAGCTTTCACTTTTGTGCCCAGGCTACTGTGTTTTGAGGAAACTCAAACAGCCCTTGAAGAATCCATGTGGTGGGAAAATAAGGTTCTGGTCAACCACCTCAGCTGAGCAAAGAGTTAATACCTAACATGAGCAAACCAGGCAAATAAGTGAACAATCTTGAAAGTGACTCCTTAAAGCCCAGTTGTTCCATCCAAGATGATCTCACATAAAGCAGATTCAAACAGTCCCCAGTGAGCCCTGCCAAAATTATATATTCACGTACAGAATAATTATTAAGTTAAACAACTAAAGTTCTTGGTGGTTTGTTACTCAGCAATAAATAATGAGCACAGAATTGGCATCTAATGGTAGTGCACTGTTACAATCAAAACTTAAAACATTTGCATTAATTTTAGAATTGGTGGCATGAAGAATCTGTAAGGGTTTGGAGAGTCTGCGACCGAAAGGTGGACAGGTCAGGAGACAACTGCTAATAAGAATATGAAGAAAAAAATGTTATGAGAGGTAGGTAAAATGGGGATAATTATTATCCTCGTTGGAAAGATTGGCAGCATGATGATATGCTATGGCCTGGAAAATAGAGTATTTACTTAGCAAATTCATTGTCTTCCTGGAAACATTTGTAGAAAGAGTATAGAAAATTCCAATCAATGATAAAATATAAGAAAGAACAGAGGATACTAGAGGCTGGAAAGAGTAGGGAGAACAAAGGGATAGAGAAATTTGTTAAATGATACAAAAATTGAGCTATATAAAAGTTTTAGTGTTCTATACCACTGTAGAATGATTATAGTTAACAATAATATATTATATAATTTCAAAGAGCTAGAAAATGGATATTAACATTCGCAACACAAAGAAATGATAAATGTTTCAGATAATGATATGCCAATTACCTGAATATGATGACTATATATATATTGAAACATCACTGTGTATATCATGAATATGCACAACTATACTTTTCTGATTAAAAATAAATAATTTTTTTAAAAAGTAAGCTGCTTACACTTCTGAAAAGAATTTAGAAGAAGTACAACAAATCCAGAACTTGCTGGGCTTCGAAATAAAGATGTTTCTCATCTACAATCTCTCTCAACAAAGACCCTGAAACTACAAACCCAAGGTACTACCACTGCCTCAAGGTAAAGATCTCAGGAATGTGGCTATAAGACCTTTTGTTAGAACTCAGAAATATTTTAGGTTATGCTCATAAGATTAAGTATCTTAAGGGCATACATTTTCTAAGTAAATGAAATGTCTCTTTAAGAATCTTAGGGGAATAACCATACAGTAGCTTCACAAGTGGCCCATAATAAAAAAAAAATGTGGGTGAGACTTTTGTCTGATAGAATTAATTTATAAGTTGAAATCTAAGAAACTCACAAAAATTTTTCACAGCACTAAAAGGTACAGAGACAAGAAAAATAAACAGATCTTTGGACCTTCAATTTTCTTATATGAAGGTGCAGACTGAGAAAATTATTTATCTGCAAATAGTGTCTATGTTTTATAAATAAGGAAAGTTGATCAAGAGGTGAGGGAAAACCACACAGATACATACATACATATATATATATATATATATATATATATATATATATATATAATTTATATAGCAAGGAGCTATATAAATAATTCCCAGGAAACAAGACTGTATCCTAAATCAAGGTACTGGCAACATGTATCCAGCTGAATTTTAGAATTGCTGTGGACCAGTGACTGCCATGACCTCATTCCTTCTCTTTTCAAAAGGAAGTATGTATTGTAGTCATCCTGTACCTGTCTCATCACTGTATTTCTGGGCATAAGGAGCAGGCAACCTGTTGATGTTATGCCTTAAAAGACTAACAGCTTCCACTATGTATTTCAGAACGTTTATTCCTTGAACCCAGTCATTATTCTATGAGAAAGTCTAAGGAACTCTATGGCAAGGGTCACATGGAGAGGAAGTGACACTCACAATCTGTAGCCCAGCTCAGTTCTGGGCCATTAGCCAGCACCATCTTGCTAGCCATGTGACTGAGCCATCTTGGAAGTGGATTTTTCAATGTTAGTTGAACAGCCCAGTTGACACTGTTTGAGTCAGAGACAAGTCATCCTCTTAAGTCCTCCCAAATTTGAGTTATGAGCCAAGTATTTTAAAATACTAAGTTTTGGAGATATTGCTATACTTTCCTCTGTACTTTTATATGCTCTACTTAGTTAGGTAGAACAATAATTTATACACTTAACATTAAGAGACACTTTTTGGTTACCTACTGAATGTTGTTATTGTATCTGGGATATAGAAGACATTGGGAGGAGTTAATATATGGATCTGATTAAATACTTCCTTTTCACATTACTAATCATGGTAAAGGAAACAAGATATAGACATAATCACCTTAATAAGTCAAAACTTTTTAAGAAGCATAAATGAAGCTTTCATTGCTATGGCATTTGAAGAATGGAAATCAGAAAATATGCCATGAAATAGATGAAAAGGGAAAAAGTCTTTGATGGTGGATAGGGCTTTACATTAGACAAAAGGAGATGATGGTCTTCCTAAATGATAATATTTTGGTTCCTAGGCCAGCACAAGATCATTCTTTATGAGAATCTCACCTTACGAGCCCTAAATGAATAAATATAATACCCAGTATGGCCAATTCTGGTTTACCTGCTAATTGCTAATAGCCTCTTATATAATGATTGTAATGCAGCCATTCTTCTATTACTGTAAATTATTGTTTTTATAGAAGTATTATTCTTCTAGCTATCATTATAATCTGTTCTTAAAGATCATTTCAACCCTTCCATGTTTTTAGTAATAAAAAAGATACTCAGGAGACCCATACACCAAAAAGATAATAGAAAATTAGATCCATAAAGTAAATGGAACAAAATATTAAATCACATTAATGTCAGGATGCTGCAGAAAATGTTCTATACATTAGTGTTGAACACAAAACTCAGTAATTTTTATGAAGTTACTCAAGATGTTAGGTGTAAGATAATATAGAATTTAGTTTTTCTAATGTCTACATACTCTATATTCAGAAATATTAAATTCTAGACTTCACAGTTGCACTTCCTAAATTTCTAATGAATGTGACATAAAATAACACTACTCTAGCTAATCGTACATGCTATCTTAACCAGGACAGCCTCTCTGTTTACCCCATGGTAAGCTTTTCTGAAATTCAGTGTTAAAGATGAGGTTAAATCCATTAAGGAGATCTAGGAAGTAGCAACAGAAATGACAATTAATTTCTCCTGCCTTTACATTCAAATTATAGACAATGTAAAATCTGTGACATGAGAATGAAAATAACCTTTGATTCAGTTAAAAAGGCACATTATAACAAAGTGTTAAAAGTAAAAAAGAAAAGATAAAATGATAAAAAATAAATAAATAAAGTTAAATGGCTTAGATGAGTTTGACCTTGCAAAAGGACTCATACGTTGGGTCCATGGGTGGACTTTATATATTCTGTAAACTCCTTAGATTATAAGCAAGGTTTTTTTCTTCTGTATGCTCATCTGGACAGTTTCATGTATTAGGTACATAGCTTTCAACAGACTTCCAAAACACTGTGTGCTGCAATATGTGACCTAGAGTGATTAAGATTATCATCAATGTCTATTCATGGTCTGGTCAGCTATTTTTACTCTTTAGATAGACAGTCATTTACTGAACTCAATAATTACCAATAAAAACATCATAACATTTTATTAGTGTCACATGGTATTAAAAATTAAGTTTTTCTGCTTATTTTTAATAGAAACACAAAAGCTGAGGGAAGAAATTGTGCCAACTACTCCCCAAAAATAAAAAATAAAAAAGAGAGAGGAAATACAGTCTTTGGAGGAAGCTGTTGGATTTCCTGGTGCTGTATCTCACTTGGGAGTAGAAACTACTTCAAGACTTTGATATATAAATCCTGGAGGTAAAGGGACAAAGAGGATTATTATGAGTCTACCTGAGAAATCTGAATGTAAGACCCTGGTGTTATTGGCCTGAAATACCAGAGCATAAAGATACCTGCACTTCAACTGACTGTGGGTAGCAAGGTTGTTCAAAAATTTCTTTTGAATCAGACAGTGGCCATTTGAGAGAAACTCATTCTGGAATTACTTAAAAATAACTTAGTTCAATAAAACCTCCAGAAGACATGTGACTCAGAACAATACTGAACTTTCAGAATTAAAAGGAAAATTCACAAGCTGTCAACCAGAGACACCTTCAATCTTATTACAAGAA
>CAUYQG010019413.1:0-11825 GCA_963574415.1 Tarsius wallacei
TTGCTGTGTGACTCTGAGCAAACCACTTCCTCTACCTGGGCCTCAGTTTTCTCCTCTGGAAAAATGGGGTCAATCATCCTCTCCCACTGTGGGCTCGCTGAAGGAATTCAATAAGGTCATGCACAAAAGGCCAAGCCTTACCCCCAGTAAGCGCCCATTACATCTTGGCTGTGCCCATCATGTAAGTCAGGGACCGGTGCAGAAAAAGACCCACAGGTGCTTATTAGGCACTTACTGTGTACCAGGCTTAGCTTTGAGAGATTAACATAGGATGCCACATTTACATTCGCCACTATCCTACGGTCCCCTCATTTTACAGATGAGTAAACTGAGCCCAGTTAGAGGAAGTGGTTTGCTCAGAGTCACACAGCAAGTAACAGAAAGGGGGTTCAGTCCCTAGCTTGTCAGAATCCAGAACCCTGGCTGTTTCCAGACTCCCAAAGAACATAATCCCTGTGAGATAAAGGCGGCCAGGGGTTCACGCCAGAGAAGGCTGGAGGAAGCCGGTGCCCCGGTCCCCTTGGGTGCCTCACCTGTGCCCCGCCCATTCGGGCACCGTGAGAGGGCACTGGACTCAGAAGACAAGGCTCCTACCTCCAGGAAGTTGCTTCACCACCCTTCGGTGAGATGTCAAATGCTCACAAAGATGAATGTGAAGAGAAGGTGTGATTCCTTGGTGCCCTACTCAGCACCAACCGGTGAGACCGGGGTGACTGCTTGGAGGAAGGAGCCCTCCCCGGGCTCAGGGGTTTAGAGGGTGATACCAGGAGGTCCTGAGGAGACCCGGGGCTAACACACAAGCACATTCTCGGTGTACAGCTATCTAAGCATTTAGACGTTCTGACATGGAAGAGAAGAAACAAGAAATGATGGAAGAAAGATTAGGTCACCTTTTCAGAAACTGGCCCATCTGGGGCCACTTGCTGACTCACGGACCTCGGCCCAACCTCCTTTCTTTGAATCTCACTTTTCCTGTCTAGAATGGAGTGGTTGCCGCACTAGTTTCTGAGCTTGATGGAGGAGTTGGGCAAGGTCTTGTGAACCATCTTTGGCGGAAGGATGAATGGTGTCACCTCTGAGGCCATGGGCAGGGCTCAGGCAAGCACAGATGAAACATACAAGGTCTTCATCCGCAGCAGAGTCCCAGCAGCCTCTGCTCTGCCCTCTGCCAGGGGCATGAACCCAGGGGCAGATCCCTAAAGATCCTGGGGTCTGGGACATAGACTACTAGTGGGTCTCTAAGAGCAAGAATACAAATTTACAAATACAGAATTCAGTGCGGGGCTTGAGAGAGGCCGTAAGCTCCAATTAGCTTCACAGGGAGCCCTCCTCTGTCTGACCCTACTGTGCACAACGAAGTGGATGGCAGGGAGAGATGAAGGGAGTGCCCTGGGGTGTAGCCCCCTGCCTTGAGGCTGAGCCTGAGAAGGAAGGTGTTCCACTAAATGCTAAGTGCTTGTCCGTGTCCGAATAGTGTCCACAGCAAGCATGGAGGCAGCGGCTGCTTGCATCCCTGTTCGACAGGTGAAGAAATAAAAGCTCAGAGAGGCTAGGTCTTGCCCATGGTTACACGGCTGGTATAAAATTTCTAACTGCTGTGCTTGGCACGTTTGCCTTCATCAGAATTCAGTAAAAACCACTTCTTGTTCCCCACAGTGTCCTGGTGAGGACCCTTTGCGTTTCTGTAGATGTCACCACCTCTTTAAGGAATCGATAATCCAGGGCCTCTTCTCAGAAAGCAGGTCTGGCTGCTCAGAGGACTTTAGCCCTTCTCAAAGTCTCTGTTCGTATACCTAAAGCAGCCTCCCCCGTATAACAATATCTTTAGATTACCTTGGATAGTAAGAACTGACGTGTTTCTCAATCTAGTATACAATGTAAATAAAAAGTATCCTTAGAAAACATGGCTGATGTTATTGGTCTGTGACATACATTTATAGCAAACAGTGGGTTTGCCACACACACAGAACTTCAAGACAGTTCTGGAACCAGCCACTCCTTGTGCTAGCCTCCCAGAGACTTGGGGTCTAACATTTGCTTGCTGTGCAAATGTGGCCTCGAGACACATGTCCTCAGCGTCTGCCTCACCCCCACCATCAGATGGCTGCTTCTAAGCCTCTCCCACATGGAAATTCTGGAGCCAGCAATGCGGCGTGCGTTGTACATGTGGGTTCCTAGAAATATTTGAGAAATTGCAGGTATCAGATCGGAAAGCGGGTGGAGTCTCTTGGCCATGTGCCATGCCCCGGGTGGTGTCTAGTGAGGGACAGCCTGGCTGGGACTGGTTTCCCACTCGGTGACGCCTCCAGGACACAGTTGCTCTGACAGCCCAGGAGTCTGTGTGGTCGAGAGGGTTGGTCTTCGTGCACCTGTTCCTGGCTGCGGGTGACTGGACTGCTGGGAGACTGGAGTCCACTCACAGAGCAGACCCGGGAGGAACAATCCTCACATTCTGTGCTCTGGCCCAGGATGACTGTCAGCGGGGGGAGAAGGAGTGGGAATCAGCCCTGGTATGTGGCAGGTGCAATCCCAGCACACATGAGAGCCAGAGGCGCAAGGGGTCAGGATGCTGCCGGAGGGACCCTCTCAAAGTTTTCCAAGAACAGCCACCCTGGGAGCTGGAGGTTTACAGCCCTTAGCCAGCCAGCGGGCATTTTTGGGACTCTTCAACAGGCTTGCTAAGAAGCACCAGCCCCCTGCGTCTCACCCCTCTTCCCACCTTGTGCCCACGAAAGCAAATTAAGCTGTACTGACCCTGTGGCCAATATGAGTTCTTAACAGAGGGTGCTCTTGGGACTCTAAGGATGCTTGGAGGAGAAGGAGTTTGGGGATGTTCTGGGCAGCACCGCTGCAGAGTGTTGCGCTGGCCATGCACTGCACAAGGGTCCTTGAGGAGGGAGGTGAGTTTGAACCCACCCGCTTTCCACATGACAAGCTGTGCACCCTGGGGCAGAGCCGGATCCACCGAGGAAGGAAGGGCCTGTTTTTCTAATGTGTGTGATGATGTCATGTGGGCTATTGGCAGACTTGTTCTGGGGTGGTGGTCCTCTTAGGGGTACACCTATAAGGTCAGAGGCCCCCTTTCTTGCATTTGTCTGATTCATGGTGGCCGTGAAAATGGTCCTTCCATGCTCAGTTTTGAAGCTTTGGCGTCAAAACTGGATTCTCGTTCCATGTCCTTGTTCTATGACCATTTTGCTTCTCTGGTCCTCAGTCTCTTAGTTTCTAACATGGCTGTAACATCATATTCCTTCTTGCTTATTGTGCGGGCTCAGTGAAATTAGATTGCGCCTGCATGACAAAGTCTCACCTTTTTGTTTAATAGCTCACCCACTTTGCAGGTGAGGAGACTGAGGCACAGAGAAGTGAGATCGTGGAAAGGGCACGGGCCTTGGAGCCAGGACAACCTGGGCTTGGGTTTCGGCTCTGAAATGGTGGAAAAAGGGAACCGGGGCCAGAGACTGAGTTTCTGAGCTTCAGACTCCCCGTTTGTGAAGTGGGGAGGACTCACACCCTCCCCCAGGGGGCTGACATGAGAATAAAAATTAATGGCTTACAGCCTTCCTCTTCTTTTTTAAAAAATCTTAAAACAAAAGGTTGGGTGCGGTAGCTCATGCCTGTAATACCAGCATTTTGGGAGGCCAAGGTGGGAGGATTGCTTGAGCCCAGGAGTTTGAGACCAGCCTGGGCAACATAGTGAGTCCTCGTCTCTACAAAAAAATCAAAAATTAGCCAACTGTGGTAGCACATGCCTATAGTCCCAGCTACTTGGGAGGCTGAGGCAGAAGGATCGCCTGAGCCCAGGAGTTTGAGGCTGTGGTGAGCCATGATTGTGCCACTGCACTCCAGCCTGGGTGACAGAATAAGACCCCACCTAAAAAAAAAAATCTTAATTTTATATCAGTACCATATACAAAAAACCAGGATAATGAATGATTCATAGAAAACTGGCATGAAATAGATCCATATTTAATGTTGGTTCATTCTGGCTACATGGTGCCACCTGCATGTGACCTGCCCCTCTTACAAAGGGAGAGAAATCTTCCAACGAGGCTTTAAGGAGTAGCTAGTACCAAATAGAGACTTTGTTTTGGAAATAATGAGAAAGAAAAAAGAATTACAAAGGTCATGACCTCAGTGGTCCACCCTGTCTTCCAGAGTTGGCCTTTCACGACTTGAGAAGTCCAGGCCTCATGCCTGGGTCCGTGCCTGTCTGGGGGTGGCTGCCAGCCCCGGTTTCTCTGCTTTCTCATCTGTACTCAGGCAACCTTCTTTCCACCATGCTCACCAACAGCTCAGTGGGCTGTTAAGTATACGAAGTCTCCGGCATGTCCTCGGTGGAAGTGGCCCACCAGAGATGTTGGGGTCCTAATCCCGTGAATTCTATCCTGTTACCTTAAAAGGGGAACTTTTTTTTTTGAGTTTGGGTCCCACTCTGTTGTCCGGGCTGGAGTGCAGTGGCACAGTCACGGCTCACTGCAGCCTCAACCTCCTGGGCTCAGGTGATCCTTCTGCCTCAGCCTCCCGAGTAGCTGGGACTATAGTTGTGTGCTACCACAGCTGGCTAATTTTTTGATTTTTTTGTAAAGACGAGGACTCACTATGTTGCCCAGGCTGATCTTGAACTCCTGGGCTCAATCAGTCCTCCTGCCTCAGCCACCCAAAACGCTGGGATTACAGGCGTGAACTACTGTGCTCAGCCTTAAAAGGGTAACTTTCTAAGGGACTTTGCAGATGTGGTCAAGTGGAGGGCCTTGAGTTGGGAGATTGTTGTGCGTTAGCTACAAGGTGCCAGTGCCTTCACAGAGGTCCTTGGGAGAGGGAGGCAGGAGGCTTCGGAGTCAGAAGGAGATGTTATATCAGGAGCAGAGGGAGGAAGAGGGCTGTGATGCCGGCCACCGCCAAGGAATGCAGACAGCCTGCAGCCGCTGGCCAGGTGAGGAGTGGGCTCCCTTTTGGAGCGTCCAGAATGAACCAGCCCGGCCAACACCTTGACTTTAGCCCAGTGGAAATGATTTCAGACTTCTGACCTCCCCAACTCCCTCCCATGTAGAAGCACACATGCTGTTGTTTTCAGCCTCCACATCTGGGGTAATTTGTTAGAGCAGCTACCAGGAATGCACAGAGGGCAGAACTACCACCCGATTGCTTCTCCCAGGAAGGGCTTGGAAAGACTAGCCTGTCTGCCTCTGAATTCCGATCACAAATCTCCCATCATTCACAGATGTGTCCGGTCACGTGGCCGCTGCTTCCTGGGATGTAAACCCTGGTGTTCAGGAAAGAGCCTGTTTGCATGAAAAAGATTCCAGGTTTTGGGCTCATTTGGATATAAATTCATCTCTGGCCTCTGCCCCATGACCTGTGTGATTCAGGAAAAGTGTCTTCACCTGTCTGAACCTGGTTCCCCAACTGAAAGAATGGACGTACTCATAGTCCTTTCATCGCAGGATTGTGTGACAAATAAATAAATTCATAGATGCAAAACATGCACCTCAGAGGACACATACATTTTATTTCTTTGGTTATTTAACTTTTCCATATTTTTTTTTTTGCTGGAAGGGTTCTTTGAAACTGACTCGGGGGAAACACGGGAGGTGCTGGTTGAATTCGGTGAAAGAGCTATGTGATATGACCAGTTCTGAGCCTCAGTTTTCTCGTCTGGAGATTGGGTCTAATCGGAGTTCAACCTCATAGTGTTGTGGGGATGAAACGAGTTCACACGCTTGCGGCACTCGGTGAAGCACCCGTTTGTAAAGGCGGCACTCGATACGTGTCAGCTCTTGTTACGGTGGCCACCATACACGTCAGAACTTGGTGCTCATTCCAGCTTAACGCCCATAGAGAGGAAACTGAGGCCCAGAGGAGGAAGTGAGTTGCCTGATACCTCCCAACGAGTAAGGAGCCGGCAAGGACATCCCTGAGATGTTGTCATCAGGGTTTCACGCTAGCAGTGTTTCACTTCATCACCAACGCCTGACTTCTAGATGGGAGATGAGAGGGGTCAGAAGTCAAGTTCACTTATTTCTGGATCACAGTAGTCCTCCACAGGGAATAGGAACAGCTAATGTTTATTGTCTGTTTATTAGGAATTCTGGTCCCCGCTCCCTGGCTGGCCCCATTCCCTGCTGCCCCTCTCACCCTCGCCCCTGCCACCCTTCCTTCTTCTTGTCCCTTAAACATCCGAGCTAACTCTCACCGCTGCTCTCCCAGAGTCTGCAAGGCTTGATCCCCCTTGAGGCATCTCAGTTCAGAGCGTCTCTCCTCAAAGGCCTTCCCTGTTCCTGTCTAAGATAGAAAATGAAAACTCCATTATACCCCATTCTCTTCTGGCCTTATTTTTCTTCATGGTGTTCATCGCCACTGAAAGGACAGACTGGGAGCCGAAAGCCATTTTTTATCTTGTTCCTAAACCTTAATACAATGATGAGAGAGTAGAAGCTGTGTTTTGGAGAAATGCATACTTTAGGAAAAGTTAACCTTGCCGACTATGTCTTTTCAGAAACTCAGACTTCCAGGTATCAGAGGTATCTTATAGTGGCAGTCAAGCTTGCCTAGAGTAAAGGAATTTACAAGGCCTAAGATATCATGCGTTGGGCAAGGATTGTAGAAGTCACGAAACTTGTAATTACAAAAGTTATGGCCGCTCAGAAGGGGAGCAGGTGGGGGCTTGATCTTCCAGTAAATTGGGTGCTATCTACAGGGAAGCCAGGGATCCCCCGAAGCTACCCACTGGGAGATAAGGGGCAGTGCACCCTCCATTAGCTCTAAGGAATGACGTTCCGGCAGGTGCAGGAGCATTGGAATCCTTGTCACGCCTTTCTCTAGGGGCTGTGATAATGTGGGCGGACATGAGGGGGTCTCTGTGTCACAGGATCTCCAAGACATTCGCAGGTGGTCATTTAAGTCACGGCAGTCCTGTCTACCTGGCACTATATTAGGCACTTAATTCTGTGTCCTCCATGGGGTGTGAGCGCCACAAGGGTGAGGGTATTTTGTTTGTCTTGCCCACCATTGTGTCTTTGGTGCTCAGTAAGTGTGTGTTGAATGACAGAAAGAATGCCAGCTGTGTGCTACATTCTGGACATGCATCTCCCCACCAATCCTCATCACAGCCCAAGAAGGAGCTTGGTCCCCTCTGTTTGCCAGATGAGGAGTCCAAGGTGCAGGGCAGAGGCGTCCCTGTCTGCACCAGGCTGGCAGCATTAGCTGCAGCTTGGCTTCCAGGCTCGCTCCCAAGCCCTTGCTCTACCACGTTCCCAGGCCTCCTGCATAAGGTGCTGACCTCAAGCTCTCTGGGAACAATCGGAGGCTCATTCGGAGCCGGGCGGCCATCCAGGGCCTGGGACAGGATGTGAGACTCGCCATCAAACTCTGGAGTGAGACTGGCAAGCCCGGAGGACTTCTCGTCTCTGGCTGGCTTTGGACACGGCAGGATGAAGAGAGGAAGGAAGGGGGTGCCTGGGGAACAGCCAGGGACAGTCCTGAGCAGGCGGCGGCACTGGGGGGAGAGAAGTTCGTCTTGCCACCTCCTTAGCTGCAGGCTTGGAGAATGCACCGACACGGGGGGCGGGGACAGACGCTGAAAGAGCAGCCATGGACTGAGCACCCGCAAAGTCCAGCTGTTGTGCTGGGCACCCTTGCGCCTGGCAGCCGACCCGCATGCCATCCTGACAAGGTGGGCTGATGAGGAGGCCATCAAGGGCCAGGCAGTGGTGTGATGCACTCCAGGCCCCCATCTGTGAGTGGAATTTAAGACGAAATCCAAACTCAAGCCGTGGCTCCCAGGACCCTACCCAACCCGCTCCTGCCCACCCTCATGTGTCTTTTAATGGTATGGGATCTTGTTTTAATCACACAGACACGGAAACTACAGTCATGAAAGACAAAGTTTTTATACACAGATTCTTAGAAACAGGAGGCATGACATGGCACAGATGAGGGATCTGGGACCACCTGTCTGGGACCACAGTGTGGTCAGGAGGCAGCAGTGAGAAAAAAAGAGACTTAGGGAGTGTTTCAGGTGAGGCAGGTTAAGCAGGTTTAGGATGGGCCAGTGTGAATCATTTCAGCAGCTCTGGGGCCTGGGGGCTGTCTCTGGTTGTCTGGTACCTGGGCTGGGGGTGGTTGGTAGGTGGATAACGGCCTTGGATGGGAGAGCTTGGGCTCTGGATCGGTTGTCTTGCACGTAAAAGGGGTGCTTGCAGACCGGTGGTTCATCACCTTTGGGACTTGGCTAGCCCTGGGAAGGGCTATCCCTCCTGCGACTCAGAGCATCCAATACAGAAATTAGGAAATGCAGTGATTGCAGTCACCCATGCTCTTCAATTTGCTCCCTGTGCTCCAGTACAGGCCCTTCTTTTGGTTTTTCAAGGCTGCCACACTTGTTCCTGCCTCAGGGCCATAGCACTTGCTGTCCCTGGACCACTCTCACCCCAAACTTCCACAGCTGGAATCCTTCTGGCCATTGAGGTCTTGGCTCCAATGATACCTCCTCCTAGGAGTCCTTGATTACTGCTTCTCAAGCACACCTGCCCATCTCACACCACAAATTGCTCTCCCAGCTTTCTGTTTTATTTCCTTCATGGCATTCGTCCCAATCAGAAGTCATTATGTCTGTTCAGTGTCTGCCTCTCCTCTTAGGCTGTGAGAAATGGAAGGGCAGGGCCACGTCTGTCATGCCCTCTGCAGCAGTTTGGTACCCAGAGCAGTGCCTGACACATAGTAGGTGCTTAGTGAACAAACATGGAGCAAATGCATTTGGATTTGAACCCAAGTTCTGATCTCAGAACACATATGCTGTCTAAAACCCCAGACTGCTCCCTGATTTGTAGAATGTTTGAGCAGGCATCGGCGTTTCCAACACTTTCTTCCTTGAGCTAGTAAGGCTGAGGCCCAGAGGGGGCATGGCAGGACTTTGCCAGCCTCTCCCAGACAGGTGGTCCCAGATCCCTCATCTGTGCCCCTGCCATGCTCTCCCCGCCGGGTTGACCCAGTTGTCCCATCCCCCAAGTGGGCACAGATGGGACCACAGATCTGTGTCTCCCTTGTTGACTCCTCTGAGTCTCGGCCAACTTTCCACTGTCTCTGTGCTCCTGCCAGGTGTGTAAACAGGCCGGCATGACTCCCGGGATGCTGCGGGGAGTGGGATCGTGTCCTGACCCAGCTCAACAGGACAATGCCCTCTGGACTGATGAGCAGGATTTTCTGACACACCCAGACCTTGAAGACACAGAGTCAGCACCCTAGCTCCAGCCAGACCTGGCTGGGGCGTGGAACGAGTCACACACGTGCGCCCGAGCCGATGTCTTCAGCTGAGATGTGTCAGGGTTCTTGGGAAGAGGTGCACGATGTCACGCTGCCTCTTGGCAAGTCCATTTTCTCTCCTGGGCCTCAGTGTCCTCATCTGCAAAGCAGGCATCATGAAACTCACCTGCTGGGAAGATGTGAAGGTGCCTGACACATAGAAGGTGCTCAATAAAGAGGCTGCCGTGGCTGTTATCTGCAGAACAGGGTTCTAGGCTCTCTGCTCTATTTTGCTCATCCCTGAAATTGACATGAGGAGGGGCAGCCACGGCAACATGCCTGTGAGGGTGGTGGGAGCCCCCATAAGCAGAACATAGCTGGGAGACCCAGTTGGAAAGGGAGGCCAGCACGCCCTGCCCACCAGCCGCCTGGCGGGGGTCCCCTCCCCACCCCCTTTGCCCTACTCACCTGCGAGGGAACCTTATCAGCAGTCTGGGCTAAGACCAGGATTTGCTTTGGACTGTATTAAGCTTCCCCACAGGGACGTGCTGACCCTGGGAGGCTGCGGAGGGTGCACTTGAGTCTGTGGATGTTCTGGGCCACGTGCCTCATTCATGCCCTCTCCTCTGTGCCCCAAGAGACCACATAAGAGCCACAGCCAACACCTCTCTAGCACCTACTGAGTGCCAGGCAGGGTTCTAAGCACTCGAGATACGCTTTTGAGCTCTATGGGGCTGCTGCATGATTGTCCACATTTGCAGATGCAGAAACTGAGGTCCAGAGTGGTTCTGTCACTTGCCCAAGCTCCCATGGCTGGGAAGTGAGGCGGTCGAGGCTCAGAGAGGTCAAGTCACTCGCTCAGGGGGTCACAGCCATCAAATGAATCTGGGTCTCCCTTGTTGAAAACTCACACTCCTTTATGGTTCAGCAGAGGTAAAGGAGGAAGGGAGCAATTATGCTGTAAATGGGACTGGGGGCTGGAGGGAACATTGGGGAAGGCTTCCTGAGGAGAGACATGTCATTCAGACACTGAAGTAAGAGTGGAGAAGTCTTTGGGAGCTCTCTGGAGGTTAGATTTTAGGGGGACAAGAACTGTCCTGAGTGGCCAAACAGGGTGGATAGGAGCTTGGGCTCGGCTGCTTGGGTTTCAATCCTGGCTTTTAAATCAACTGTGAGACCTTGGGCTCATTACTTAACCTCTTTGTGCCTCAATTTTCTCATCTGTAAAATGGGCATATAATAATAGATCATGCTTACAAAAAGCTCAACACAATGTTGACTGCCTTCATGGACCAAGCACATACTGTGTTTCAGGCCTTACAGGAGCTGCTTTAAGTCTGGGGTCCTCAAGCAAGCTTGCTCCCAGGAAACATTCAGCAATGTCTGAGGCAAGTGGGACTATTGCTACTCGGGGGACATGCAGGTGTCTAGTGGGTAGAGGCCAGGGACGCTGCTAAACATCACACAGTGCACAGGACAGTCCCCACGAAAGAGTTCTCGGCCCCATACGTCGGGGGGCCAGGGTTGGGAAGACTTGCCCTAAATGCATTTGTTCCTTTGATCTCCCTGACAGCCCTGCAAGGCGGCTTGGCTAAGAGTCCCATTTTGCTGATACAGAAACCGAGCCCCAGAGAAGGGAGTGCTTGCCCAGCAGGAGGGAGAGGACTAGGACATGGGCGTTCCAGGCCAACGCTGTGGCCCCCAGGCCGGCTAGAAAGCCACTGCAAGCCCCACTGGACAGCAGCTTCTGGTTGTGCTGCCCTCAGGCTCTGAGCCCTTGGTGGGGGAATAACAAAAGGGGCCCTTGTTTGCTGCCACCCACAGCCCCAATTGTCTCTCTGTGTCCCCAGGCCTCCTGCACCTCTCTCTCTCTTGACAAGCTCAAAGCCCGGTGGGGTGTGGGGCTGGGGGTGGGAGGAGGGACAGAGCTAAGGAAAATTCTTCCTGCTCCCTTAACTACTTCCTGCCCTAGTCTGACCTCCTCCGACTTCTCTGGAAAGGGCTGGAAACAGCCAGCAAGCTGAGCAGGCGTTTGCAGCACAGAATCCCAAGTCAGAAGTGTGGGTGGTTTCCCAAGAGGCCAGTCCTGTGCTGCTGATATATGGGACTCGAGCCTGGGGGTGTCCAGGTCTGGGGGCGGGGGGCCCTGCGAGGCCCAGCTCTCACCCTCTATGCAGGGTGCGAGGGGAGACTGAGGCCTGTTCCGAGAGGACCTTCTCACCCCCACTAAATTGACGTCAACCTAAGAGACCTGACTCAGTTTCCTGCTCCTGACATCTTTCCTGCCATGGAAGCTGGACTTCCTCTAGACCTTGGCTTCCTCCTCTGGAAAAGGGGCCTGCCTTACCTGGGCTGATGAGTCCCCCAGAATCACTTTCTGGGTGACGGGGTAGGCAGGGACGGCATCATGAGAGCAACTTCTTAGACTCCAGTCCTCTCTCATTTTCTAGCTGCGTGGCCTTCAGCAAGTTACTCATCATTTCTGTGCCCTTGGTGGGGGAATAACAAAAGGGGCCCTTGTTTGCTGCCACCCACAGCCCCAATTGTCTCTCTGTGTCCCCAGGCCTCCTGCACCTCTCTCT
>CAUYQG010019416.1:0-45474 GCA_963574415.1 Tarsius wallacei
TGTGTGACATCAGAAAGTCCTCCATTTCCTTAAGGTTTTCAAATTTGTTTCCATACAAGTGTACATAGTAGTCTCTAATGATCTTTTGTATTTCTTCAGGATCAGATATGACTTCATCTTTTGTGTTACTTATCATGTTTATTTGGGCTTTTTCTTCTTTTTTCTTGGTCAGTCTAACTAGGGGACCATTGATCTTGTTTATCCTTTCAAAGGACAAGCTTTTTGTTTCATTGATTTTTTGTATTATTTTTTTGTCTTCTATGTCCTGGATTTGGGCTTTTATTTTGGTGATCTGGATTCTTTTGCTGAAGTTAGGGTTATGATGGTCTTGTTTTTCCAGCTTCCTTAGGTGAATTGTTAGGCTGTTAATTTGTGTTCCTTCCATTTTCTTCATGTGCGTTTGTAGAGATATGAATTTCCCTCTTACTACAGCTTTCATGGCATGCCAGAGATTTTGGTAAGATGTTTCTTCATTTTCATTTGTTTCCAGGTATCTTTTAATCTCTGTTGTGATTTCATCATTGACCCAGGAGTTGTTTAGCATCATGCTGTTTAGTGTCCATGTCTCTGTGGGTTTGGGGTGAACCTTGTTGGTGTTGATGTTTATTTTTATTCCACTGTGGTCCAAGAAGGTGCATGGCAAAATTTCAATCTTTTGGAATTTGTTTATGCTTGATTTATGGCCAAATATGTGGTCGATCTTAGAGTACGTTCCATGCGGTGCTGAGTACAATGTATATTCTGTGGTCATTGGGTGGAGTGCTCTGTAGGTATCAATTAAGTCCATTTGATCAAGAGTCACATTGAGGTTCCAAATCTCATTGCTGATTTTTTGTCCTGATGATCTGTCTAGGGTTGTGAGTAGGGTATTAAAGTCTCCAGCTATGATAGTGTTAGAGTTTGCTTAGAAGCTGCTTTATGAAAATTGGTGCTTCTATGTTGGGTGCATATATGTTTAGAATAGATATTTCTTGTTGATGGATTGAACCTTTTATCATTATGTAGTGGCCTTTGTATCTTTTTAAATTTTTGATAGCTTAAAGGGTATTTTATCTGAGATTAAGATTGCAACTCCTCCATTCTTTTGTGTTCATTTTGCCTGAAAATTTGTTTCCCATCCTCTTACTTTGAGTCTGTGAGTGTCCTTTCTAGTGAGATGAGTCTCTTGAAGACATTGAAGTAATCACTCATCTCTTGCAGGTTTTGTTCTGTCTTTTTAAGCTTCTTTTCTATGTTTTTGACAATTTGGGTTAGTTCTATATTTTGGTCCTCAAGTTCTGAGATTCTTCTGCTTGACTAATTCTGCTTTCCATGCTTATCAGTTTGTTATTTATTTCATTCACAGTATTCTTTACTACTGTTATCTCAGTTATCAACTCCTTCCTAGTTTCCTCTTGTCTCTCCTCAATTTTTTAAAATCTCTCCATTAATGTCTTTATATCTGGGTTTGTAGTTTGAGACCAGTCATTCTGGGAGCTCTTCATTGTTTGCATTCCGAAGTCAGTTTTCTCAGTGTCTGACCTCCCAAGGGTCTGTGAGAGACCCATATTATTCTTTTGGTTTTTCTTCATTTGTGTAGATTTTTCTCTCCCCCTTTCCCTCCCCTTCTTTAATTCTATTTTTCAGGGAATGTGGGGTTGCTTTAACTTCTTTTTGTTCAATCTCCTGTTCTTCCTTATGAGCATCCTCTGGCTTTGTTCATTTTGGAGACTGGACTGTAGGTTGGGGCTGTACTTTTTGCAGTTTTGAGATTTAATTGAGGGGGAAGCTGTGATTCAGAATCTATCTGCAGATCTTAGTATCCACCAACAAGTGTATAGACACACTGGAACCCACTTCCCACTGCCTTACAATCTGTCCATGCAGTGGGGTTTAGGTTTGCTCCCTGAAACCAAAGGAGTTAAGAAAAAGGAAAATAATGGAAGAAGGGGGGGTCAAGAAGAAGTTGGAGAGAGAGAAGAGTAAGAGGGAAAACAGACATACATATCAACTAATGAATAAAAAGAGACAGTAGGCAGAAAAGTGTAAAAAACAAACAAACAAACAAAATTCCCTAAAGCATACTGGTAATCACACAAAGACAGTCCAATAAATTTGTGCCTTTTGATGTGCTTTTCCCCAATACAAACAAGTAGTCTAACTCAAAAAGCAAACAAAAGTGAGCAAAACTAACAGTCAAAACAATAAAATTAAAAATAAGAAACCAGACTAGCTCTGGAGTCTTTCCTGAGTGTCTAAACTCTCTTCAGCTCTGATCTCTAGCCTCTCTCCTTTACAGGCAGATAGACTTACTCATAGGTTGGGTTGGTTCCCTTGGCTTGCTGCCTAAGTGGTCTGCGACAGGACTGAGTTGCCTGTGTCTGATTCATCACAGGGGAGGGCCTTTTGTCTCCTGTTTGGAGAGGTTACCTTAGAAACCAAGGTGGAGGCTGCTCATAGATGGGTGGGGTAATGTAAATCTCTGCCTGGAAAATGGCTGTGGTGGGCAGGTCCTCTTTCACCAATCCTTTCTCTCCACTTGTCCTTTCTCTCCACTAGTCTGGTCTGTGGATAGGGCAGGTGGTCGGCAGTGGCAGTGGCTTTGGGCCTCCCACAGGGCACTTCAACCAGGAATGGAGCTGGTATCTCTGAGGGACAGGCGCCTAGAGCCTCCCTGGGCAACAGTGGCTTGAGATGGGGCTGGGCGGGGACCCGGAACCCAGGGTAGGAGCCCGGAACTCCAAGCATTGAGCACTGGCCACAGCTTTGGATACTTCAGCCTGGGCAGTGGTGCAGAGCGGGAGGCACAGGTGCTGGGGGCCTGCATGGGCAGCAGTGGCCTTAGGCCTGGGGCGCCCCAGGAGGGATTCAAGCCGGTAGTTCCTAGGGGCAGGTGTGGTGGCCCTCCCCAGGCTGCCACTACCCGAGACTGGGCTGGACGCCCAGCCAGGGAGGGAGCTGGCAGCAGCTGGGTGCCAGCTAGATCAGTGTAGCCAGCAAGGGAACACAGATCTCCACAAGGCAGTATCCAAGGGCTTCCATAGGCGGCAGCGGCCAGCTTGGGGCTGGATGAGATAGTGTAGCCAGGGAGGGAGCTGGGAGCTCCACTCATCCAGGGCCCAGGGCTGCAGAGGAGCCACGGTAGCCAGCCGTGCGTGGGATCAAAGGTCTCCAGGCCTCAGATTGGTGCAGCTGGCATTGGGCAGGGGGTGAGGGAAGGAAAGTAACAGTCTTTATGGGAACTCACTTTTGGAGAATCTCACAGTCCCACCTGTGCCATTGCCATCTTTCCAGAACTCCTTGGAGATTTCTAAAAGAACTAGAAATTGACCTTCCATATGATCCAGCAATCTCCCTATTGGGAATATACCTGGAGGAACTCAAAGCATTCTACAAAAAAAAAGTGCACATGCATATTTATTGCAGCACTATTCACAATAACAAAAACATGTAACCAGCCGCGCTGCCCATCAAAACTGTACTGGATTAAAAAAATGTGGTACATATACACAATGGAATATTACACAGCCATAAAGAAGGATAAACATATGGATTTTTCAGCAACTTGGATGGGTTTAGAGTCTGTAATACTCAGTGATCTATCACAGAAACAAAGAACAGTACCACATGCTCTCACTCATAAGCAGACTCTGAACATTTACCATGACACTTTAAAAAAGGGCAGCAGCAGAATACTCCCAGGGTGGGGTGGGGGGAAACACATCAATAAGGGTACCTGACCTCAAACTAGGCAAAGTGGGGAGCAAAGGGAGGCCCAAACTTTGCCTGTACAATGCCCACTTGTATACCTAATCCTGAGTGGTCCCTAGATCTTGAAAATAAAATTTATTTTTTTAAAAAAGAGAGCATATATGTGAGATGATTATATTAAAAATGGGAGACAGTAAAGAGACTTAAAGAGAGATAAGGTTTCTATGCTTCAGTCAATACAGTAAAATGTAAAATCGAGTATATCTTCATGGTGATGAAATAATTCTGGGTACTGATTGAGGTGGTGGCTATAGGAATTTACATGTGATAAAATAGCACAAAATTATTACACACATTGTACCAACATCAATTTTTTGGTTTTCTAGTTATAATATATTTATGGAAGATGTAACCATTGGGTGAAGCTAAGTGGTACACAGATATCTCTGTACTATTTCTGTAACTTTCTTTAAATTTTAATAAGTTTTAAGAAATTACCTGGAAAATTAATTGAACCATAATTGAGTTGGGCTTTTTCTGGGTTCTCTATTCTTTCTATCAATCTATGTATATGTCTGTCCTTTTGCCAATACCACACTGAATTGATGAACAAAGGTATCATGATCTTTTAATCGTGATGGTTCTCAAAATTTGTTCTTCAAATTTGTTTAAACTATTAGTGTTCCTTTGCATTTAAAATATAGAATCATCTTGATGACTAGCACAAAAAATTTTGTTGGTGCTTGATAGGGATTGCATAGACTCTATAGACAAACTTGAGGAAAATTAATGTTCTACCAATATTGAATCATCTACTCTATAAACATGACACACTTTTCAATTTTCCTAGGTCATCTTTAAATTCTCATAGTACTAATTTACAGTTTTTCAGGCAAAAGGGACTTGAACAATTTTTGGTAGAGTTATCTTCCCTAAGTATTAATTATTTAAGGTGTTATTACAAGCGATATCTTAGAATTTTATTTTCCAATCATTTATTGCTAGTATAAGTCAATGCCATTAATTTTTGTAAAATAATCTTGTATTCTATGACATTATTAAATATTAGGTCTAGTACTTTTTTTATAGTCTGCTTACTTTTTATTTATTTTTATTTTAAATTATAGAGATGTGGGGTACAAATCAGGGTTAGGTATACAAACGTTGATTATGCAGGTACCCTTGTTGATGAGGTATGCCCCTCCCTCCCCTAGCAGTTTCACTCAACTGCCAATCCCACCCCCCCTTCCCTGACAGTTTCCCACTACTGCCAATCCCTTTCTAATAATATTATAATAATTGTTCAAGGGCTGCTTATGAGTGAAAGCATATGCTACTCTGTTCTTTGTTTTTGTGATAGATTACTGAGTATGATCAACACTAAATCCATCCAAGTTGCTGCAAAGTCCATATGTTTGCCCTTCTTTATGGCTGCATAATATTCCATTGTGTATATGTACCACATTATTTTATCCAGTACAGTTTTAATGGGCAACATGGTTGGTTCCACGTTTTTGCTATTGTGAATAGAGCTGCAGCAAACATACATGTGCAGGTATTCTTTTTGTAGAATGATTTGCCTTCTCTGGGTATATTCCCAATAGGGAAATTTCTGGGTCATATGGAAGGTCAATTTCTAGTTCTTTCAGAAATCATCACATTGTCTTCCAAAGAGGTTGTACTAGTTTGCATTCCTACCAGCAGTGTAGAAGTGTTCCTTTTTCTCTGCATCCTTGCCAGCATCTGTTGTTGTTTATTAATGTTGACCATTCTTACTGGGATTAGGTGGTATCTCAATGTGGTTTTGATTTGTATTTCTCTGATTTTGAGTGAGGCTGAGCACTTTTTCATGTTGGCTGCCACTATATCTTCTTTTGAGAAGTGTCTATTCATGTCTTTTGCCCACTTTTTAATGGGGCCTTTTGTTTTTTTTCCTTTCAGAGTATTTGAGTTCCTTGTAGATCCTAGATGTTAGGCCTTTGTCAGATATAAAGCTGGCAAACATTTTTTTCCCATTCTGGGACTGTCTGTCTGCTCTCTTGATGGTTTTCTTTTGTTTTGGTTTTTTTGCTTTGCAGAAGCTCATTACTTTGAAGAGGTCCCTCTTGACTATCTTATTCCTTAAGGTATGGGCATTTATGGTTTGGAATAGGAATTGGTTGCCAGTCCCAATTTCCATAAGGGTGTCCTCTGCGTTTTCTAAGATTCTTATAATTTGAGGTTTTACATTTAAGTCTTTGATCCATTTAGAGTTAATTTTTGTGTATGGTGATATGTAGGACTCTTGTTTCAATCTTCTGTATGTGATCAGCTAGTTTTCCCAGTACCATTTACTGAATAGGTTCTCTTCTCCTCAGTAACCACTTGTTGTTAGAGGCTTTGTCAAAGATGAGTTTGTTGAGAAATTGAAGCTTTGCTTCTGTAATCTCTATCCTGTTCCATTGGTCTATAGACCCGTTCTTGTACCAATACCAGGCTGTTTTGATTACTGTAGTCTTATAGTAAAGTTTGAAGTCTGGAAGTGTGATACCTCCTGCTTTGTTTCTTCTGCTAAGGATTGTTTTGGCTATTTGTGGTTGTTTATGTTTCCATATGAATTTCTGTATTGTCATTTCCAGGATTGAGAAGAATGATGTTGGTAACTTAATGGGTATTGCGTTGAATCTGTAGATTGCCTTTGGTAGGATGGACATTTTAATAATGTTGATTCTTCCTATCCATGAGCATGGAATATTTTTCCCTTTGGGTCTTCTTGGATTTCTTTGAGCAGGTTTATAGTTCTCATTGTAAAGGTCTTTCACTTCTCTGGTTAGGAAGATGCCGAGGTATTTCATTTTTTATGTGGCTATTGTGAATGGAATTGTGCTTTTAATTTGGGTCACCCTGTTTGTTGTTGGTGTATAGTAATACAATTGTCTTTTGCACACTTATTTTATACCCTGAGATGTAGCCAAAGTCCTTTATTAGTGCAAGCATGTTTTTGACATTCTCTTGGATTTTCAAGGTATAGGATCATATCATCAGCAAAGAGGGATAACTTGACTTCCTCTTTTCCTATTTGAATACCCCTGATTTTCTTCTCTTGTCTAATTGCCCTAGCTAGGACTTTCAATGATGTTGAACAAGAGGGGTGAGAGTTGGTAGCTTTGTCTTTTTCCAGTTTTCAGGGGAAATGTTTCCAGTTTCTTTCCATTTAGTTGTGGGCTTATCGTAAATGGCACTTACAATTTTGAGGTATGTTCCTTCCATAACTAGGCATTTGAGGGTTTTTATCAAGAAGAGATGCTGGATTTTGTCAAAAGCTTTTTCTGCATCTAATGATATAATCATGTGGTTCTTGTTTTTACATCTTCTGATGTATTTAATTACATTAACTGTCTTGTGAATTTTGAACTACCCTGCAACCTGGGGATGAAGCCTACTTGGTCATGGTGGATAATTTTTTAGATGTGTTTTGGATCTGATTTGCTAGGCTCTTATAGAGGATTTTTGCATCTATGTTCATAAAGATATTGCCCTGTAGTTCTCTGTTTAATTTGGATATTTACCTGGTTTGGGTATCAGTGTGATGTAAGATTCATAAAATGAATTGGGGAGAATTCCATCTTTCTCAATTGCCTGGAAGAGTTTCAGTAGGATTGGTGTCAGCCCCTCCTTGTACATTTTATAGAATTCTGCTAGAAAGTCATCCAGACAAGGGCTTCTTTTTGTATGTAGTTTATGTATGACAGAGTCAATGTCCTGGGTTGTAATTGGTCTATTTATTGTCTCATTGTCTTCTTGTTTCAACCTGGGGAGGTTGTGTGATGTCCTCCATTTCATTTAGATTATCAAGTTTGTTTCCATATAGGTGTACATAGTAATCTCTGATAATCTTTTGTATTTCTTCAGGGTCAGTTGTGATTTGATCTTTTGTATTTCTGATTGTGTTTATGTGGACTTTTTCTCTCTTTTTCTTGGTCATTCTGGCTGGGGGTCCATCAACCTTGTTAATTCTTTCAAAGAACCAGCTTTTTGTTTTGTTAATGTTTTCTATGATTTTTTTGTCTTATGTCCCATATTTGGGCTCTTATTTTGGTGATTTGGATTCTTCTGCTAAAGTTGGGGTTTTGGTGGTCTTCTCTTTCCAGCTCCCTTAGGTGAGTTATTAGGCTCTCCAATTGTGGTCTTTCCATTTTCTTGATGTGTGCTCATAGAGACATAAATTCCCCTCTCAAAACTGTTTTCATGGCATCCCAGAGGTTTTGTTAAGATGTTTCTTCCTTTTCATTTGTTTCCAGGAAGCTTTTAATTTCTGTTTTGATTTCAGTGTTGACCCAGTAGTTGTTCAGCATCATACTGTTTAGTGTTCATGTCATTGCAGGCTTTGGGGAAGTTTTGTTGGTGTTGATATTTACTTTTATTCCACTGTTGTCTGAGAATGTGCATGGTAAGATTTCAACCTCATGGAATTTGTTTATGCTTGATTTATGGCCAAGGATGTGATCGATCTTGGAGTATGTTCCATGTGGTGATGAGTAGAATGTATATTCTGTGGTTGTTGTGTGGAATAATCTGTAGGTATCTATTAAGTCCATTTGACCAAGTGTTAAGTTTAGGTTCTGGATCTCCTTGTTGATTTTTTGCCTCGATGATCTATCTAGGCCTGTTAGTGGGGTATTCAAGTCCCCTGCTATAATAGCATTAGAGTCAATATCTTTTCTTAGTTTACTTAGTAGTTGCTTTATAAATGCTGGTGCTCCTGTGTTGGGTGCATATATGTTTAGGAAGGTTTTTCTTGTTGATGGTTGAAACTTTTATCATTATGTAGTGTGCTTTTGCATCTTTTAAAATTTTTAATAGCTTAAACGTTGTTTTTTCTGATATTAAGAATGCAACTCCTGCCTTCTTTTGTGATCCATTTGCCTGGAAACCCATTTTCCATTCTTTAACTTTGAGTCTGTGTGCATCCCCTGTAGTGAGATGAGTCTCCTGGATGCAGCAAATAATAGGGTCATAGTTTCTTATCCAGTCTGCCAATCTGTGTCTTTTCAGTGGTGCTTTTAGTCCATTCACATCAGGCTGATTATTGAAATGTGATTGCTTATCCCCTCATGAGGTTCTCATAAAGTTTTTTCTTTGCTTGTTTTCTTTTGGCTTTGGGGTTGTTGCATGTGTGTGTTTTCAAGTTTCTTGTTGCACTGTATTCTCTGTTGATTCTGTGATCTGCTGTTCTCATGGGAAGTGTGTGGTCATTCTTTTTTTTCTTTCTTCTGCACTTAATACCTTTTTAAAGCATCTCCTGTAGAGCTGGTCTGGAAGTTGCATAATCTCTTAGGGATTTGATGTCTGGAAAGGATTTTAATTTTCCATTGATGAAGCTGAGTTTGGCTGGATAGGAAATTCTTGGTTGGAATTTTTTATCTTTGAGGACTTGGAATATAGAGTTCCAATCCCTTCTTGCTTGTAGTTTTTCTGCCAGTAAGTCTGCTGCTATTCTAATTGGTTTTCTTCAGTAGTCTGACCTTTTTCTCTTGCTGCCTCTAGGATTTTTTCTTTTGTGCCTACTTTGTGTAGGTGAATTACTATGTGTCTTGGAGTTGGCGTCTCATTTGATGTCTTGTGGGGGTTCTCTGTATCTCCTGTGCTTGGCTGGTCACATCTCTGGTGAGATGGGGAAAGTTTTCTTGGATTACCTCCTGGAATACTTGCTCCAGTTGTTCTCCATTTCCCTTTCTTCTTCGGGGATACCAATCAGGCTTAGGTTCAGCCTCTTGATATAATTTCAAATCTCTTGTATGCTTTGTTCTTTCTTTCTGAGTCTTCTTTCTATGTTTTTTACAGATCGGGTTAATTCCATGTTCCAGTTTTCAAATTCTGAGTTTCTTTCTTCAGCTAGATTAATTCTGCTTTCTGTGCCTGTCATCTTGCTATTTATTTCCTAGATGAAATTTTGTATTTCAAAATCTCTGTTACATGTCCTTTCAGTGTTGCATCTTGTCTTTCTTGAGTCTTATTCACTCTTTCCATCCATTCCCTAATCCCTGTCATATTCTGGAGCCAGTTGTTGGTGACTTCCATTTTGGGGCACCAAGTTCTGATTTTTCAGGAGTTTTGTCTTTGGTACTCTTGAAATTGCCTGTGGTCTTCCTTTGGTTTTTCCTTATTTGTGACAGATCTCGTTTTTCTCTTTAGTTCTGTTATTCAGTGTCAGTGGGAGAGGCTTTCTCTTCTGATGATTGCTCAGTCTTCTGTTCTTCCCTGATCTGGGCTCTGAATTTATTCTATTTTAAAATAGGATAGTGGATGGGAAGCTTTTCTGTCTCTTGTAGTTTTTGAAATTCGAATAAAGTTGTGGATGAGGTGCTAGGATTCAGAAGCTACTTGTAAATTACAATGTTCACTTACTGTGGTATGTGTTCCCTGAGACCCGCTCCTCCCCACCACTCTATATTATGATGCAAAGCAGAAACCAATGCAAAAACAATTGAACGCACACACACACACACACACACACATACACACACACCCCAAAACAAACTGGAATAACAACAAAGTGTAACAAAACAAACAACAACAACAACAAAAACCCAAGAAAACTAAACACACACATACACATGCCTTGCACAAGGCGAATAGAGAAGAAAAACAGGAAGACCGGGGGGGAAAAAGGAATTCAGATCAAACCCTCACACATATATTGACGCACACCTTAAACTATAAAAAAATTTTAAAAACCCAGAACAACATAAGAGCAAAACCAAACCAACAACAACAACAAATTTGAAAGATGAACACTCAATCATTCACAAACACACATAAACAGAAAATGGCAAAAGAAGAAAGAAACAGAAAAGGAAAAAACATTGGAGGGATGCAGATCAAACCCTCACATACACATTTATGCACAAAGGAAAAATATTTTTAAAATAGATGAACTAACAAACAGCCAAAGATTTTTAAAAATTTTTAGAAAACTAAAAATTAAAAAAAACATGCCCTCTTGTGGCAGGCTCTGTAATTGTTCCTCTAATCAGCTCTTTCACTCTCTCCTCAGTGTCTGGAGCAGGGAAGGAGGAGGGGCAGTGGAGGTGGGTGGGGCTGCAGTCCTCATCCCCCCCCACTCTCGTATGGTCAGGGAGATCTCCTCTGTTGGGGAGGTGCAGGATTGTCTCTTCCCCAGGTATGTACTTGCAGGGGATGTTCCAGCCAGGTCTATCCTGGAATTGAGTTCTCCTATAGCAACTGACATCCAGTTTCCACCTGTGTTTGTCCCTCTCAGTTGTGGTCCAGCTATGTGGGTCTGACATTCAGAGGATTGCTGGGGAGGAGGGGGTTTGGGTCAGTGCCAGACTCACCACTAATCTCTTTGGAGTCCTTTCTCGTAGTTTTTTTCTGGCCACACCCTTTGTCTCACAGCTAGATCAGTGCAGGGGGTGGGGTGCCTGGAACTCAGCACTCGTCAGGTCCCTCCAAAGTTTGTGCTTTCAGGATATTCCCTCTGGGTCATGATAAATTCCTGAGTAGTTGATCTGCCAGTCACAGAGATTGCATCTGTTGCTCCATGGTGAGCAAGTTGGAGCACTTTCCTGCATGCTTTCAAGATGGTGGTGGGGTGCCTCTCTTGTCCTCTTCCATGGGACTTTGCCTCTAGACTTCCTCTGCAGCCCCTGCTGCCAGTGCCCTGCCAGGTGCTGAAGTGGTGAGGCAAAGCCTAGAGCCAGCAGTCTCTCCTGCCAACAGTGAGGGAGAGCCTGGGGTGATAGTCTCTCCCCACCGCTTTTCACAAGAAAACTTTTGTCTGTTTAATAAAAAATGGTGCTTTGCTTCTGCGGCCTGGGAAAAGCCAAGGACCAAGCAGAGAAGCTGTAGCACCAGCTATTGCACCAGGGGCCTGGCCACTTTCTCTCAAGCCCCCACTTAGACAGTCTCTACCAGCATATTCTTCCCAGGAAGGGCTTTGTTGATTTAAAAAGAAAAGAAAATGGCACTCGGCTTCTGCAACCAGGAATCACTAGGGTTCAAAACCAGCAGCTGCAGCACCACCCTCTGCACCAGAAGAGCCCTGGCCGCTAGCTTCCTAGCCCTCACTCTCAGCCACTCACATGCCCACTCACTTACCAGCATGTACACAAAGTTTTCCATATACTCACTCACTCACTCTGGAACTCACATAGTCTGACTCAGCGACCATCTTCCCAACATCTGGTCTAGTAGCTTTTTAAGAGATGCCTTAATATTCCATACCTATATGATCATCTATAAATCAAAATAGTTTTACTTCTTCCTTTCCAATCCATATGTTTTTTTCTTTCATAATCAAATTTCCTACGGCCTCCAGGAATATAGTGAATAAAAGTTGTAAATGTAGGCATCTTTACTTTATTCCTAATATAAGAGAAAAAGTTTTTGATCATTTCCAATAAGTATGATGTTACCTGTAGGCTTTTCATAAATATTTTTGGTAAAAACACTTAACATGATTTCTACTCTTAAATTGCAAGTGTGCAGTATAGTAGAATTGTTAATTATAAACATATTGTTGTCCAGCAGATCTCTAGAATTTAATCATCTTGCATACTGAAACTTTACACCCATTGAAAAGCAGCTCTCTATTTTCCTCACTCCCATTCTACTCTCTGCTTCTATGTGTGTGATTGTTTTAGATGCCTAATTGAATCATGCTGTATTTGTCCTTCTGTGACTTCATTCACTTGGTGCAATGTTCTCAGGTTCATTCATGTTGTCAAATATGGTAGAATTTTCTTCTTTATATGGGCTGCATAGTATTCTATTGTACGTATATATAACATTTTCTTTATCCATTCATCTATAGATGAACATTTAGGTTATTTCAACATCTGGGTTATTGTGAAAATAATGCAGTGAATATGGGAGTGTAAATATCTCTTCAAGATCCTGATTTAAATTATTTTGAATAACTACCCAGAAGTGGATAATATGGTATCCATATTTTAATTTTTTGAGAAATTTCCATACATTTTTCTATAGCAGCAGTACATTTTTACACTCCCATCAACATTGTGCAAGGATTATCTTTTCTTCACATTGCTGCCAACATGTATCTTTTTTTAAATAATAATTATCCTAACAGGTGTGAGGTGATATCTCATTGTGGGTTTTATATGCATTACTCTGATGATTAGTAATGCTGAACATACCTTTTCAAAGTACATCTGTATGTGTTCTTTGGAGAAATGTCTAAGTTTTTTGTCTATTTTTTAATAGAATTATATGTTTTTGTATTTTTGATTTAGAGGTTTTACTCTGTCACCCAGGCTGCAGCGCAGTGGCACAATTATGGCTCACTGGCAGCCTCAACCTCCTTGGCTCAGGCAGATCCTCCCACTTCAACTTCCCATGTAGCTGGGACAACAGGCAAGTGCCACCAAGTCCAACTAACTTTTTGATTTTTTTTTTTTTTTTAGTAAAGACAGGGTCTTACTGTGTTGCCTAGGCTGGGTATTTTTGCTTAGCTTTTGTTATTGAGTTGTATGACTTCCTTATATGTTGGGGTGATGCATAAATTCATAGCGTTTTCCACGTGTCCATAATGCAAAAGTTGTGTTGCTATGCCAACAACAAATGCAAACTTATGCTTCAACCTAATATTTTAGATATTTACCCTTTATCAGACGTATGGCTTGCAAATATTTTTTTCCCGTTCTATAGGATGCCTTTTCAGTTTATTTGTTTCCTTTGCTATGCAGAATCTTAAAAAAATTTTTTTTACATAGTTCTACTTGTCTAACTTTTCTTTTGTTGCCTGTGCTTTTGAAGTCATATTTATGAAATTATTACCAAGATCAATGTCATGAAGTTTTCCCCTTATGTTTTCTTTCTTTCTTTCTTTCTTTCTTTCTCTCTCTCTCTCTCTCTCTCTCTCTCTCTCTCTCCTTTCTTTCTTTCTCTCTTCTTCTTATTTTTTGAGTTGGAGTCTCACTCTGTCGCCCAGGCTGGAGTGTAGTGGCACACTCACAGCCACCCCAGCGTTGTTGACCTGCTGGAATCTAGCAATCTTTCTGCGTCAGCCTGCCAAGTAGCCAGAACTACAGGCATGCGCTACCATGTCCGGCTATTTTTTTTTAATTGTGGAGACAGGGTCTCGCCAGGTTGCCCAGGCTGGTCTCAAACCTGCAGGTTTAGGCAATCCAATTGCCTCAGTCTCCCAAAGTGCTGGGATTATAGGCTGAGCCACTAGCCTGGCCTTCCCCTATGTTTTCTTATAGAAGTTTTATACTTTTAGATCTTATGTTTAAATGTTTAATCCATTTTGAGTTAAGTTTTCTGTATGGTATAAAATCAGAGTCCAGTTTCATTTTGTACATATGGATATTCAGTTTTGCCAATAGCATTTGTTAAGGAGAATAACCTTTCCCTATTGTGCATTCTTGATGTCCCAGTCAAAGATTATTCAACCGTATATGAAGGGACTAGGAAACAAAATCCAACTATATGCTGTCTATGAGAGGCTCACTTTGGATTTAAGGACACACATAGACTAAAAGTAAAGGTCTGGAAAAAAGATATTTCATGCAAATGGTAACAAAAACAAAGCAGGGGTGGCTATATTTATATCAGACAAAATAGATTTTAGGTTAAAAGCTGTCAATAGAGACAAGAAAGGACATTACATAGTTGTAGAGGTGTCAATTCACCAAGAAGATATAATAGTTATATATGTGTGTCCAACATCAGAGCACATCAGAGCATCTAAATATATAAAGCAAATGTTGACATAACTGAAGGAAGAAATATACAACAATACAATAATAGTAGAAAATGTTAATAATGGGAGAACATTCAGACAGAAAATAATGGGAGAACATTCAGACAGAAAATCAATAAGGAAACAGAAGACTTAAACAACACTATAGACCAAACAGGCCTAACTGACATACAGAACATTCTAACCAACAGCAGTAGAATGTATTCTTCTCAAGTACACATGGATCATACTCCAGAGTAGATTAAAAAATAAGTTTTAGCAAATTTAAGGGAATCAAAACTACACTCAGCATCTTTTCTCACCACAATGGAATAAGACTAGAAATCAATTGCAAAAGGAAAAATTTTGAAATATGAAAAACTTACAAGTATATAGAAATTAAACAACACACTCTTGAACAACTATTGAGTTAAAGAAGAAATAAAAAGGGAAATTAGAAAACATCCTGAGATAAATGGAATAAAAAACATGATATGCCAAAACTTATGGGATACATCAAGCTGGCACTATAGTGATAAATGCCTACATTAAAAACAAAGAAATATCTTAACAACCTAACTGTACACCTTAAAGAACTAGAAAAAGAAAATCTAAGTTCAAAGTTAGCAGGATAAAAGAAATAATAAATATCAGGGCAAAAATAAAGCAGAGACTAGAAAAGTGATAGAAAAAAATCAATGAAACTAAGAGTTGGTTTTTTAAAAAGATAAAATTGACAAACCTTTAGCTCAATTAAGAAAAGAAATGAAAAGACAAATAAATAATAACAAAAATGAAAGAGAGTACATTACAACTGATGCCACAGAAATATGAACAATTATATATAAACAAATTGAATAACTTAGAAGAAATGATTACATTTTTAGAAACATTCATCTTATTAAGACTGAATCACAAAGAAATAGAAAATCTGAACAAACCTACAACTGAAGGGAGAAATATACAACAATACAATAATAGTAGGAATAAAAGAAGATTGAATCTTGAAAGAATAATCAAAAACTCTACATAATGAAAAGCCAAGGACAAGATGGCTTCACTGGTGATTTCTACCAAACATTTAAAAAATAATTAATGCCAATCCTTTTCAATCTCTCCCAAAAGAAATGAAAAAGAGAAAATATTCCCAAACTCCTTTAATCAGGTCAGCATCACACTACTATCAAAGCCAGACAAGGACACTAATAAAAAAAAGACAATTACAGGTCAATATCCATGATGAACATATATGCAAAAATCCACCAAAAAATGACAACTAAAATCATCTGCACATTAAAAGGAATATACATCATAACCAAATGAGATTTATCGTTGGGATGCAGGAATGATTCATACTGAAATCAATTAATGTGATGCATTAATTAGCAAAATGAGGACAAAAACTATATTATCACCCCCAATAGATTCAGAAAAAACATTTACAAAATACAACACCCTTTCATGATAAAAACTGTCAACAAACTAGGAATAGAAGAAAATTATTCTAACATAATTAAGAACATATATGAAAACCCATAGTAAGCATCATACTAAGTGGTGAAGACCTGAAAGCATTTCTTCTAAGGTCAGGAACAAGAATGCCCACACTTGCCATTTCTATTCAACGTAATACTGGAAGTACTGGTCATAACAATTAAAGAAAGAGAGAGATGGAGGGAGGAAGGGAAGGAAAGCAAGCACCCAACTCAGAAAGAAAGAAGTTACATTGACTCTGCCTGTTGATGACATGATCTTATATGTAGAAAACTCTAGAATGAAAACACATACACACACACACACAGTGAACTAATAAAAAAAAACTCAGTAAAGTTGAAGAATAGAAAGTCAGCATACAAAAATCAGTTGTGTTTTTATACACAAGTAATTATCAGAAAAGTAGGAAAGCAGTCTCATTAGCAATAACATCAAAAAAGAATAAAGTACTTAGGAATAAACTTAACCAAGGGGGTGAAAGAATTGCATACTAAAAACTACAAAATATTAATGAAAGAAAATATAAATAAGTGAAAAGACATCTTTTTTATGGATTGGAAGACTTCATTTTGTTAAAATGTCCATACTAACCAAAGTAATTTACATATTCAATATTGTCTCTATCAAAATCTACTGACATTCTTTTTAGAAATATAAAAAAATCCTAAAATTCATATAAAAT
This sequence comes from Tarsius wallacei, assembly GCA_963574415.1. NCBI lineage: Eukaryota > Metazoa > Chordata > Mammalia > Primates > Tarsiidae > Tarsius > Tarsius wallacei. Next base: position 16,575 of record CAUYQG010019416.1, read on the forward strand.
CACAAATGACCCTAAGTACCCAAAACCATCTTGAGAAAGAAGAGGAAAGATTGAGGTATCACAGTTCTTAATTTCAAAATGGTATGGTAATTAAAACAGTATAATACTGGCATAAAGAAGACATATAGACAAATGAAACAGATTAGAGAGCCCAGAAATAAGCCTGCATAGCTATTCTTCTTTTATAGTCTATGGTATAAAAGAAGTCACCTTCTATTCTTAGTTTGCTGATAGCTTTTTAAAATCACAAATTCTGGCCGAGTGTGGTAGCTCAAACCTGTAATCCCAGGACTTTGGGAAGCAAGAGGATTGCTTGAGCCCAGGAGTTCAAGACCACCCTAGGCAACATAGCGAGATCTCTTTTCTAAAAACAAAAAAATCATGAATTCTGTCATATTTATCTTTGCCTCTATTAAGATGTTTATATAATTTTTCACCTTTATGTTGTTACTATCTGTTTTAGTTCATTTGCGTTGCTATAAAGAAACACCTGAGACTAGGTAATTTATGAAGAAAAGAGGTTTACTTGGCTCATGGGTGCTACAGGTTGTGCATGAAGCATGGTGCCCAGTATCTCTTTCTGGTGAGGACTTCAAGATGCTTCCACACGTGGCATAAGGAAAAGGGGAGCCAGCATGTACAGAAATCACAGTGAGAGAAGAGGAAAGAAGGAGGAAGAGGTGCCAGGCTGATCAACCAGCTCTCATGGGAACTAATAGAGCAAGAACTCACTACTTACCAGGAGGACAACACCAAGCCTTACATGGCGGATCCCCCCCAGTGACCCAAACATCTCCCATTAGCCCACCTTCAACACTGGAGATGAAATTTCAACATAAGGTTTGGAGGGTCAAATATCCAAAATATAGCAATATAGCAAATTATATTATGGGATTTTCATTAGTTAAACCAAACTTGTGTTCCTGGGACAAACCCCATTCAGTCGTGATGTAGCATCCTTTTTATGTATTGCTGCTTAATTTGCTAATATTTTATTAAAGATTTTTTGCATATATGATCTCTAAGAATGTTTGTCTGTAGCTTTTATTTTGTAGTATTTTCTGATTTTGATATCAGGATAATTCTTCTAAAATTAGGTGGTAGGTATTCTTCATTTTCTATTTTCAGAAAGAGTATGTACATTGATATTAGTTGTTCAGTAGAATTTATCAGTAAAGCTATCTGTGTCTGGAGTGCTTTTGTAGGGAAGGTTGTAATTAGGTGTTCAATTTCTTTAAGAGATATAGAGTGTTAACATTTTCTATTTCTTCTTGTTTCTGTTTTAGTAACAGATATTTTTTGAGGCATTTACCCATTTCAATAATGTCCTTAAATGTATTGGTATAAAGGTGTTCAAAATATTTTTATTATATTTTTTGCATGTGTAGAATTTGATTGATGTCCTCTTTTTCATTTCAGATATCAATAATTTGTTGCTATCTCTCTGCTCAGTTTGATCAGTCTGGTAAAAATATAAATTAAAAGTAGATACAAAATTTGAACAGAGACTTCACCAAAAATGGTACAGAAATGGTAATTAAACATATGAAAATAGGCTCATACCATTAATCATCATAGAAATGCAATTAAAATCAAATGAGAGACCCCTGCATACCTATTAGAATGGTTAAACAGACAAATTTAAAGACCTGAAAATATTAAGTGCTGGTAAGGACATAGATCAATCTCAACTCATACACTGTTGGTGGCAATGCAGAATGGCATTTTGGGAAACAGTTTAGCAGTTCTGTATAGTTACTCATCTATACTATATAAATGAACAAGCCTAGTCTTAGATAATTGTCCAGGAGTAAAGAAAACTGGTTGACACAAAAATCTGTAATGTAAATGTTTACAGAAGTTTGTTCATAGTTGCCAAAAGCTAGAAACAACCCAAATGTCTTTCAATTGGTGAATGAATAAACTGTGGTACAATTGTACAATGGCAATACAATACAATTGTATTACCTAACAATATAAAGAAATGAATTACTGAAAAACAACATGAATTGTCCTCAAATGCATTATGGTAAGTGAAAGAAATCAGACTTAAAAAGCTACATCACATATGGTTACATTTATATGACATTCTGGAAAAGAAAAAATTATAAAAACAGAAAACAGAATGTATTTACCAGAGCTTGGGGTTGGGGAGATAGGATAACTCAAAGGAAATACAAGGGAATTTTGAAGGATGGAGTAATGCTCTATATTTTGATTGTGTAGATAATTATTAATACATGATTTACGTGTTTGTCAAAACTCATAGAACTGTAGGCCAGGAAGAATGGGGAAGAATGTATTTTATTGTATATAACTTATACTGTAATATTTTTAAAGTATCATGCTGTATTTAATCTTCCACAATCTGCTTTTTTCACTCAATGCAATGTTTCTAAAATTCATTCATGTTGTTTATGTGTCGTTCTAGTTTATTAACTTTCTCTGCAGCATAATACTGTACTGCATAAATATTTAACTGTATTTATCCATTCACCTGCAAAAGTGCTTGGAGTTGCTTTTCAGATATTCTTTTGTGCTGTGCTTAATACTGCTCCAATAACTCTGGAACAAGCCTCATAGTTCATATATGGAAGAATTTTCTGAAGTGTAGAACTAAGAGAATTGCTGAGATTCAGGGTATGTGCCAGTTTGACTTTACAAAATAATCCAAGATCCGTGGTTTCAAGTGGTGTTCCCAATGAACAGTCACAGCTGAAACGTTTACTAAATAACTTTCAGGGCTTCACATTTCAGCTAGCACCTACTATTACCAGACTCATTTCTTGCACCCTGATCAGCACAGTGTTTTTTATGGTCTTAATTGGCAACTTCCACTTTACTATTGAGGTTGAGCATATTTTCATGTTTTATCTTGTGTTTCCCTATTATTCCTACTTTCTCTTTTTTTAATTTTTTACCCATTTGTTCTATTGAGTTGTCTTTTTGTTATTTATAGGGAATATTTAAGTAGTCTTAATATTAATCTTTGTCAGTTTTTCGTGATGCAAATAGATGATATCATTTTTAAAACTTGTCTTTTTACTTTATGATGCCCTGGCTGATAATCATAAGTTATTAATTTTAATGTAGTGAATGCATGAGTTGTCTATTTTTAGTGCTTTCTGTATCTTATTTTAAAAATGTGTTCTGGCCGGCTGCAGTGGCTCACGTCTGTAATCCCAGCACTTTGGTAGGCTGCAGCGAGAGGACTGCTTGAGTCCAGGAGTTTGAGACCAGCCTAGGCAGCATAGCAAGATCTTGCCTCTACAAAAAATAAAAATATTAGCCAGGTGTGGTGGTGCATGCCCGTAGTCCCAGCTACTTGGGAGGCTGAGGCGGAAGGATCGTCTGAGCCCAGAAGGTCGAAGCTGTGGTGAGTTGTGATCACGCCACTGCCCTCCAGCCTGGACAACAGAGTGAGACCCCCAACTCAAAAAATAAAAATATATTCTGTATGGGCATGGTGGCTCATGCCTGTAATCCCAGTACTTTGGGAGCCCTAGGCAGGAGGATTTCTTGAGCCTAGGGGTTCAGGATCATCCTGGGCAAGATGTAAGACCTTGAGTCTACAAAAAAATAAAAAAAAATTAGTTGGGCATAGTGGCTCATGCCTGTAGTCCCAGCTATTTGGGAGGCTGAGGTGGAAGGAATATCTGAGCCCAGGAGGTCAAAGCTATGGTGAGCCATGGTGCCACCACTGCATTCCAGCATGGGTGACAGAGTGAGACCCCCACTCAAATAAATAAATAAAAATGTGTTCTTAACTGAAAGTTATAAAGATAATTTATATTTGTTTCTAAATGTTTTAAAGTTCTGTTTTTTACATTTGTGTTTATTCAGTGTAGAATTAATTTTTATATATGGCATGAGATAGAAATCCAATTTAATCTTTTATATGCATGGCTCTCATAATGATTTACTGAAAATCCATTTTTTTCACAATGAATCTGAAAAACGATGTCTGTCATAATTCTAGTTTACATGTATACGTGGGTCTGGTTTTCTTTTTTGTCCCATTGCATTCTTGTAGAGGTATTGTATTCCTCTGCAATGACACACCTTACAATTGTTATTCTGTGAAGATACGTCTTTATATCTAATTGAGTATGTTCCCCATTCTTCAGGATTATCTTCTTTATTTGGTATTGGATGTTAGATTTAACAGATTGGTAGGATTCAGGTTAATTATTGGCACAAACACTTTATAGGTGATCTTGCATACTTCCTATTATATATAGTATCAGGTAGTACCACTACCAAATGATGATTATTTGTTTAAAATGCTGACATTTCTTTCCTTTTAGAATTATCAAGTACTTTAATACATGAGGTGAAACTTTGCCACACTTTGTTTTCAGATAATGAGGCTTATTTGAATCCATTATTTATTGGGGTTTGCAAAATAATAACTATCATTATTTTTCTCCACTTCTAGCAGGTGTTTTCTGTCAAGACAAGCTTTCCCTTGTCAAGAAGAGGTAAACTACGACTTACTTCCAAAATGATTGGATTAAATTCTTAATTCTTTCCTTTAATGACCATTTGTTAGAGTAAAAATCTGATGTAGTAGTTGTTTTCAACGAAAGTGGGTTTTTTCCCCTGTTTTTCTATATTGTGGTCATTATGGATTCCAATTTTTATTTATTTAATGTGTTAAATCAATCCCAGGAATTATTCCTTTTTATACTCAAACTTTCTCAAATTGACTAGTGTCTTTTTTTTTTTTTTTTTTACACAATCCCATTAGTCTTTGAGTATTTCCTTTCAAGCACAAAATGTTCCAGGCTTATCTTGTACTTTTCCTGCCATACACCGACAGTTCCTCTAGTTCTGTACCAGTTTCATTTTACCTGCTTATTGCTCGGATTTTAGTCTTTCTTTCTGGCCTGTGGGCATTTCCTCTAGGTTTTTGTTGCTGTTGTTTTTTTCAAGCTCAGGAATGCATTTTTTTCAACACAAATATTTATTCTGTGCCAACTACGGGCTAGAGGTTGTTCTGAGGACACAGAAGTGAGCAAAACAAATTCTCTGAGTTCAAAGAGTTTTCATTGCCGAATCTTTGTTATATTAGCTGTGCATTCTAATGTATATTATATTTTGATCCTCCAATTTGAAGCATTATGGGTTTTTTTTTAAGTAATTGATTCAGCTTCATTACTGTTGAAGGTGTCATGAGTGATAATTTGTAAAATGTTCTAACAGTTTTCAGGATGAATATTTTGGAAAACAAAGAAAATAGTAAGTCCAGTAAGGAAAGAATTGCAGTTCTCCAGGTTTGAATTGGTTAGACTACTGGTAGAAGTGAGAGTAGAGAAGAGCTGGGTTAAACAAATATCTTGAAGGAAGAAAAGACAGAATTTTTTGTAACAGCTTAATAAGAGGGCATGATACAGAGAAAGAAGTCAAAATTAGCTCCAAATTTTGTTCCCTGGTAGACTGAAAGAATGACTATAACACTGACAGAAATAATGAAGCTAGTGTGAATTAGTGAACAGATAAAAATATCTTTTGGAGGATATAGACTGTATTTCTGTATTTAACATTCCATATAGTGTATGAACATGGTGTAGTCCACATAAAGGATAATCAATAATTTCATCAACTTACTGTATTTGAAAAAATAGCAAAGTAACTATGGGTTATATAAGACTAGAAAATGGTAAATAAGTGACAGGATTGTAGTGAGGAGGGAGAGTGGAGGTGCTTCCTTGTATTCCCAGAGTCTGGTTTTGTATTTGGCACACAGCCAGCCCCCAATTAACATTTGTCGGATAAATGAATCTAAGTCATTTGCACAGATGTAATAGCTGAGCCCATGGGAACAGATCTTAAAGCAGAGGACATTTACTTGCTACCGTAAAAAAAAAAAAAAAATGGCCCTTCTTTCCTACATCCTGCATTGCCTCAAATGAAACAATTCTACATGTACCTTGAGTTAGGAATAATTAGTGAAGGAACTGGAATTTCAGGAGCTGTTTGTGTGTGTGGGGGGGTAGTGCATTCTAGATTTAGAATACCAACGTTAAAGTGACAAATTTGCCACTTTCACGTTATATTAATTATATCCATTTGTATAAGGGTCAGACCATCTCCACCTGTTAGAGCTTCTCAGTTCAATTAGTGCAGTGCCTTTTCAGAATGCCGCAAAAAACGGACCGGTTTACAGGTATTAGTCAAAGCGTGGACTGCTCTACTGCATCCGCTAACTGAAAGGTTACCCTTCCTTCCCTCTTTTCAAACCAAGGACCTGACAGTCCAATTCTGCAGACTTGCTGCCCCTGCTCGCCCATCCTCGAGAGGGCGGGGACTAGGGCCACGCCTTAAACGCAGACGCTCTAGGCTGCCCCTAAGCTCACGGCTGCGCCCGCCCCCGAGCGCGTCAGTGAGTCGCCGGGCCGGGCCTCGGACTGAGGCTGCGCGTCCTGCGGTGCAGCACCAGCGCATGCGCTCCGAGGGCCCGCAGCGGCGACTCTGGGCGTGTCCGGGCAGCTCCAGTGTTTGGGGGCCAGGAGCTGTGGGAGGAGCCGGAGACCTCACCGTGGTAACCACAGTGCCGCCGCTGCCCCGCCCTGCTGGCCTCGGGACTGTCATCGCCTCTGGGCGTGAGGGTGCTTTGGCCACCGTCCCCGGAAGTGGCCCCGCGGGCCTCTCGGATATCCTCATCCTCCCACGCCGCCGCCGCCATGCAAGGGGAGGACGCCCGATACCTCCGAAGGTGACGACTCCCCAGGGCTCTGCCCCACTCTCCTTGCCGGGGCTCTGAAGCCGTTCTTTAGATGTCCTAGGGTTCACTGTGAGATGTCACTGGGCAAGGCTAGTGCAGAAGAGGGCGGGGGAGGCAGAGAGAGAAGTCTTGGAGAGGAAAGGAAAAGGTGCGGAGGGAAAGGAGAGAGCCTGCGGATGCGTGTCTCCAGCCTCCTACCTGCATGGACGACCCTGACAGCACCCAGATGGGTTCCTCGCTGCATCACACTGTCTCGGGGGTGCCGGAGGGAGGCTGTGTCTGCCTTCTTCCTCCCTCCTCTCAGACTCTCCATTTTCCCATCATAAATCCCGTGGTTCCTGGGAATGAAGTCTTCTGGTGCCTTCGCTTCCTGTCCGCAGTTTGGGGTTCACTGCCATGGGGTCTTGAAATGACAAAGGGGGAAGAAGTGTGGCTTCTCCTTTATGGAAGTCTGGATTTTTTTGGGGGGGTGTCTATTTTTGCTTTCCTCATTCATTTCATTCATTCGACTATCATAAATACATCGTAATTTATGTAGGACATCATTATCAATAGGTTTGTTCGGGAGCTTGGCCTTTTAAAGCCATATTATCTAGAGTCCAGAAAATAAAACTGAATAAGTCACTGTGGTGTTTGAAGTAGAGTAAGGTTTGAATCTGGAACGGTTGAAAAATACATTTCTGATTTTTGTCGGAATTGACAATATAAATGATAAAAGGTTTGGATTGTCTGCTTTCAGATTAGAAATATAGAGCTGACAGGTAACTTACATAGGACTAATGGGAAAGATTTATGATGTATTGATGTGATATACTTACATTTTAATTATTGTTTCTATGATAATTACTACATATGTTTAACAATATTGTTATCTTTATATTTTGTTTTTGTCAAGACAGCAGTCAGCAGTATATTTTAAATCTAATTGATTGGCTTCCATTTTAATTAATTTCATTGGTTTTGTTATAGGTACTATTACTGAGGAATTTCTAGTCGCTTTATGTGTAATACTTGCATATGTTTGTTTGTGTAGTAGATTATAGAATCAGAAATCTTGGGTTTCATTGTTCTGCTACCAGTTAGTATTTTGATTCAATAGTATTTGAGTAAATACCAAATACCTAGTGTGTCCTTAGCATTGTTCTGGCCACTGCAAAAATGACTAAATAGACACAGTTTATATCCTCAGTGAGATATACAAACAAATAAATAGGCATTTAACATACAGTGGTTTGTTTTTCCTTTTGCTTCCTTTAAAAACTCTCCAATCCCTTTCCATTGCCCTTAGAGGAAGTGTACCTACCTTTTCAGCTTCATCTCTCTCTCCTCCTCTTGTACCCCAATGATTTCATATTTCAAATGCCTTACAAAAATAACCTCTTTTGGATCCCTATGTATTTTAGTTTCTGGTTCCTATATGCCCTTCTTTTTTTCTGGAAATTGCCCTGTTCTTTACCCAGCTAATTCTTCATCTTTCCAGTTTTAGCTTAAATATCACTTTTTCCAGACAGTTTTCGTGAGCTTCCCCTTTCCCACTTCACAATCCAGATCAGATATACCTGTTAGGTTCTCAGAATGCCTAATGCCTTGCTTTCCCTTAGTCTTACTACTTTATGACTTGTATTTCCTTCTGGTCTATACACTTCCTAAGGGTAAAGTGTGTGTCTTGCTTCCCATTGTATTCTCAGCACTCAATACTGTGCCTGGAACATAGATTATTAAATAAAGTAAAAACGAGGTTTAGAAAGAAGTATGGCGCAATCATATGGGACTTATATGTTGTAGTAAACTTTATAACAAATATGTTGGGAAATGAGTGAATGACATTTATTCATTCATTCAATAACTATTTGAGATTCTACCATGTAAAACTCATTCTACCAAGTGAAAAAAACATATTTGGTGAATTATACATATGTATGCTCCATGCCTTTATGGCATTTATACTCTTGCAAGTAATGTAGACTTTAAACAGTATTTTATCAGAAGTAATATACTGATATTTATTGTATTTATAAGTGCTATGTGAAATAAGTATGTGACTTTTGTGTCAAGCTTTTTGCACATAGTGTAATCAAGATCTATCTGTGTTGTAGCATTTATCAGTGCTTCATTCCTTCTTATCATTAAATAAGATTTGCTATGGTTTGGATATGGTTTGGTTATCCCCACCAAAATTCGTGTTGAAATTTGGTCCCCAGTGTGCCAGAGTTGGGAGGTGGGATCTGGGAGGTGTTTAACTTATGGAGGCAGATCCCTTAAGAATAATGTGGTGCTGTTCTTGCTGTAGTGAGTGAGTTCTCACTCTGGCAAGACAGGATCACTTCTCTCAGAAATGGATTAGTTCCCTTGAGAGCTGGTTGTTATAAAGGTGGGAAACTCCTGAGGTTTTCGCTCTGCACACTTTTCCTTTGACCTTCTTTCTCTGCCATGTTATAATAAAGCATAAAAGTCTTTGCCAGAAGCCAGGTCTATGCTATTGATCTTCCCAGCCTGCAGAGTCGTGAGCTAAATAAACTTCCTTTCTTTATAGATTACCCTATTCTTAGGTATTCTGTTATAGCAACACAAAATGGACAAAGACAATATTCCATCGTATAGGTATACCACATTTGGTTTATTCATAACTTATCTGTTGATGGACTTTTGGGTTGTTTCCACCTATTGGCAATTAGGAATAAAGCTGCTATGAACATGACTGTACAAGTTTTTGTTTGAACACCTGTTTTCTTTTTATCATGTATCAGTATCTCATTTTGTTTGTTTGTTTGTTTTGAGAAAGCAGGATTTATTGAGAGGACAGAAAAGCTCCCACAGTGGGAGGGGACCCGCTCTTTTGGTATATACTTAGGTGTGGAATTGCCAGATCATAGGGTAATTCTATATTTAACTCATCAAGGAACCACTAAGGGGTTTTCCACAGTGACTACATTGTTTTACATTCCCACTATCAATGTATGAGAGTTCCAGTTTTTCCATATCCTCACCAACACCTGTTATTTGCTGTTCATTTCTTCTGGTTTCTTTTTATTTGTCTTATAATTATGGCCATCCTAGTGGGTGTAGAGTGTTATCTTATTTTGATTTTGGTTAGCATTTCTGTAATCACTAATGATATTGAGCTTTTTTTCATATACTGCTTGACCATTTGTCTTTTCTCTTTGTTCTTTATATATTCTGGATACTATAAACCCTACTCAGAAACATGATTTACAGATATTTTGTCCCATTCTTTGGGTTGTTTTTTCACTTTCTTGTTATGCAAGATTTCCGTATGCAAAAGTTTTTTAATTTTGGTAAAGTTCAATTTATTCTTTTGTTGCTCTTGCTTTTGGCATCATTATATAATAAACCACTACCAAATCTAAGGTCATGAAGGTTTTATGTTTTCTTCTAAGAGTTTGATAGTTTCACCTCTTAAATCTATGTCTTTAATCCATCTTGAGTTAACTAACTTTATTCTTTTACATGTGTATATCCAGTTGTCCAGGCACCATTTGTCAAGGAGAGTGTTGTTCTTTTCCTCTATGAATGGTTGGAGCTTCCATGTTGAAAATCAACTGATTTATTCCTGGATTCTCCATTGTATTCCATTGATTTATATGTTTGTTTTTGTGCTAACACTTTGTGTTTTGATTACTGAAGCTTTCTAGGGAGTTTTGAATTCGGGAAAGTCCTCCAATTCTGTTGTTCTTTTTCAAGATTGTTTTAACTATTAAGGCTTCCATGTATTCCCATATGAATTTTAGATTTACTTTTTTATTTCTGCAAAAAGATATTGGGACTTTAGTAAGGATTGTACTGAATTTGTAGATCATTTTGGGGAATATTGCCGTCTTAACAATACTAAGTTGTCCAATCCATGAACACAGATTTTCTTTCCATTTATTTAGTTCTTATTACTTTCTTTACACAGTTTTGTTGTTTTCAGTATACAGTTACTCCTTGGTTAAATTTATTCCTGAGTATTTTATTATTTTTGGTGCTATTGTAAATGAAATTTTCTTAATTATCTTTTTCAGATTTTTCGTTGCTATGTATAGGAAAACAGTTTCTTTCTTGTGTGTTTATATTTTATCCTTCAGTTTAACTGTATTTATTTATGAGCTCTAACAAATTTTTGTGCTCTTTTTAGAATTTTCTACATATAAGTTCATGCCATTTGCAGATAGAGATAATTTTACTTCTTTCTTTTCAATCAGGATGCCTTTTGTTTTTTCCATTCCTCGTTGCTTTGGCTAGAATTTCCAGTACTATGTTTAAAAGAAGTGGGCAAGGTGGACATTCTTGTCTTGTGATCTTGGGGGAAAGCTTTCATTCTTTCACTACTGAGTGTGGTATTAGATGTAGACTTTTCATATATGCCCTTTATCATGTTGAGGAAGTTTTATTCTGTTCTTAACTTACCAAGTGCTTTTATCATGAAAGGCTGTTGGGTTTTGTTAGATGCTTCTTCTGTATTAATTGAAATAGGATTTTTCTTATCAATTGAGAGAATCATGTATGTTAGGGTACTAGACAGACAGGGTGAGGGTGGAGAGGCGAGGGGAGGTGCGCAGCATTGCCAGGGCTGGCAACCCAGAGGTGCGCGCTGGGAACCCAGAGATCTGTGTAAACTGCAAAGAATTGCGACACACAGAGGTGAGAGAAGAAAAGATTTATTCAAGAAAAGTTCACCCCCCACAGACAGGGAGTGGGCCTACACTCTAGGTGAGTGTGGCCTTGAAGCCCCCCAGAGCCCTGGCTTAAATCCTTTTCTTGGAGGTGTTGCACGTGACTGCCGTGACTCCCTTGTCGACCACCTGTGGATGTCTTGGAGATCCTGTGACACAGAGACCCATTAATGTTTGTGCATACTATCATAGCCCCTAGAGAAGGGTGTGACAAGGATTCTAGTGCTCCTGCACCTTCCCAAACATTCCTTAGACCTAAAGGAGGGTGTGCCTCCCCTTATCTCCTAGGCATTCCCAGTGGGTAGCTTCGGGGGATCCTTGGCTTCCCTGTAGATAGTGCCCAATTTACTGGAAGATCGAATCCCCACCTGCTCTCCCTCTGAGCAGTTATAACTTTTGTAATCACAAGTTTCATGACTTTTACAGTTCTTGCCCAATGCATGATGTCTTAGGCCTTGTAAATTCCCTTTACTCTGGGCAAGCTTGATTGCCACTATGAGATACCTCAGATACTTGGAAGTCTGTTTCTGAAAAGACAAATTCAGTAAAGTTAATTATACCTAAAGTGTGCATTTCTCCAAAAGCATAGCTTCTAGTTTCTCATCATTGTGTCAGGGTTTAAGAACAAGATGAAAAATGGCTTCCCATTTTTGGTCTGTCCTTTCAATGTATCTTTTTCTTCAGTCTGTTTTATGGTGTGCTACGTTGATATGCTGAACCTCCTGTACACTCCTGCAGTAAAACCTACTTGGCCATGCCCTTTTTATAAGCTCCTGGATTCTGTTTGCTATTGTTTTGAGGATTTTTTGCTTATGTTCTCATAAAGGATATTGGCCTATAATTTTTTGTAGTGTTTTTGTGTCACTTTGGTATCAGGGTATTTGTGGCCTAATGGAATGATTAGGAAGTGTTTTCTCTTATTCTATTTTTTTTGGAGGAGTTTGAGAAGGATCGGTGTTCATTTGTCTTTAAAGGTTCAATAGAATTTATCACTGAAGCCATCTGATTCTGGACTTTTCTTTGTTGGGAGGTTTTTGATTACTGATTCAACTTCTTTACTTAAAGTTCTGTTCAGACTTTTATTTCTTTTCAGTCAGTTTTAGTAGGTTGTATGTCTCTAGGAATTTTTCTTTTTCATGTAGGTTATCCAGTTTGTTGGTGTACAGTTGTTCATATTATTCTCCTGTAATCTTTTTTAAAAACTTTTTAAAGTCAGTAGTAATGTCCCACTTTTATATCTGAGCCTAATTTGAGTTTTCTCTCTCTTTCTTAGTCAGTATAGCAAAAAATTTGCCAAATAATTTTGTTGACCTTTTCCAATAACCAACTTTTAAATTCATTTTTCTATTATTTTTCTGTACTCTGTTTCTTTTAACTCTGCTCTATTATTCTTGCTAGCTTGGGGTTTAGTTTGCTCTTCTTTTTTAATTTATAAGGGTGTAAAATTAGGTTATTGATTCAAAATCTTTCTTTAAAAAAATGTAGAGTATCTTATTGTGTATCTCTGAGTTTCTCTTACTTTGGAATTCATTGAACTTTTTAGATGTGTAAAATTTGCCTTTTATCAAATTTGGGAATTTTTTTACCATTATTTTTCTCCATATTCTGTCTGCCTCTTTTTCTCTATCCTTTACCAAGTCTTTTAGGTGCTCTTTATTTTTCTTCATTCTATTTTCTTTCTGAGCCTCAGACTGGGCAATTTCATTTGACCTCTCTTCAAGCTTATTGACTCTTTCCTCTCTACTCACATCTGCTGTTGAAGCCCTGTGGTGATTTTTTATTTCATTTATTTTAATTTTAACTCCAATATTTTTATTTAGATCCTTATCATAATTTTTGATATTATTATTTTCTTGAGATACTGTTTCCTGGTTTTCTTCAATTTTTATCCTGGTTTCCTTTAGCTCTTTGAGTGTATTTAAGACAGTTGATATAAAAGTCTTTGTCTAATAAGTCCAATGTTTATGCTGTGCTGTGGATGGTTTCTGTTGATTTTTTTTCTGCAAATAGGCCATGGTTTCCTGTTTCTTTACATGTTTAATATTTTTTTGTTGAAAACTGGATATTTTGGATATTATGATTTGCCAAGAAAAAAAAGAAACAAAAGAAGAAAAAGTACTCTTAAGGTCTTTGCAGGTTGCCTGTATGTTTAGACACTCCCCACGTAGTCAGGCAATTTATAACTGTACCTTAGGCTTCATTTCTTGCTTGCACAGAGTCTAAAGACCAGCCACAGGTAATAGCTGATGCCCTTCTCAGGTTTTTTTCCTGAACGTGTATCCTGCTCTGAGCATGCTTATGGATTTCTAGATTCCTCTTTATATGCATTACCATTTCAAAGCCTCTAGTCTCCAAAAATGTCTAACTTCCTAGACTTTCCTCTCAGGCTTTCATAATGTGTTTTATTTGAAACAACTTTTATTGTTTGCCCCGGTGGGGGGCGGGGGGAGCAACTTACATGTTTGGCTTTCACTGATTTCAGTTTCGTGATGATAGAGTTTCAAGTTAGGCAAAACAAAGGGGAACCTTTTTGTCTCTATGTTTTATGCTGGATATTTTCTTCTGACTTATTTTTTATATCACAAATTTTCTCCTTAGCTGTATCTCATATGCTATTAAGCCTATTTATTGGTTTCTTGATTTTAATTATTTTTAACTCTAGAAATTTAAAAAAACATGTAATTCTGAAAATTATTTAATTTTAAGCATAGTGACTTTTTGAGCATTATGTATAAGAATATAAATGTACAAATAATCATTCCAGGCCTAGGATGATGTTTTATTTATCCAAAGAGGATTATTTTTTGTTTATGATAGGTAGTAAGGGGTACTAAAAAATTCAGGGTCAACTTTATTAAGTTGGGCTTTTTAGTCTTGTTGGGGAACAATCTGCACCTGTCTCACAATTACTCTTAGGATGTAGTTCTGTTTCCACCTCAAAACTTGGAGCTTTAACAGGGCCACTGCTGTTTAGTGCAGCCTAGTCTCCAATTTTTGTGCCCCTAGCCACATGTGGCTATTAAAAGGTTCTCGACCTCTCAGCCATCTCTTTTCAATTAGCAAACATTTTAAGGAAAAGCAGCCTCAAATTAAAGACTTACCTCTCTTCATTTTCTATGTATCCTGGATCTTGGCACTGTAATTTTTTTCTGCCTTGTTAGTTCTCTTATATCTTCAAACAGATACACACATACATGTTTTTGGCCCCAGCTTTTTAGATTTTCTTAGAAGGAGCATTGATTTGAATTATGTAATCCTCTGATTTTTCCATTACCAGGTCTTATTTTAGTAATAGAAATACAAAATTTATTTTGGTGTGACCCGTATGGAAAATATATTAAGAGCATCAGAAATTGTAAATATTTGGGTAAATATAAAACATTATTTTTCCTCTCTTTTAAAAAAATACATATGATTTTAAAGCAAAAATTTTTAAAAATTGTGTGGGCTTATAAGATATATAGATGCATGTGACAGCTATAACACAAAGGATGTTGAGGAGGTGGGCAGTGGACCTACGGTTTTATGGAGTAATAGGGTATTTACTCTTAGGTATCTTGAGAAAAAAGTTAACTAAAGCATTATTTTCCCTAAAGTAAGCACTAAAATTTTTTTTTTTAATATATAGCTAAAACATCTAGTACAGTGGACCCAACCTTTCTGGCATCAGAGACCAGTTTTGTGGAAGACAATTTTTCCACAGATGAGGATGGAGTAGGAGGGATCATCAGGCATTAGATTCTCATAAGGAGCACGCAACCTAGATCCCTTTCATGCCCAGTTCGCAGCAGGGTTCAGGCTCCTCTGAGAATCTATTGACATGCTGATCCTACATAAGGTGGAACTCTTCTCACCCATCTCACCTCCTGCTGTGCAGCCTAGTTCCTAACAGGCCACGGGACAATACTGCTTTGTGGCCCAGGGGCTGGGGACCCTTTAGTAGACAAAATGGAATTTTAAAAGACTAATTCAAAAGGCTATTAGAAAAATAAGCCAAATTCAGAGGTGCCAAACAAGAAATTTAAACAATGTAATGGTAGACCTGAATCCAGCCATGTCAATAATTACACTAAGTACTGTTCGATAGAAATTTCCTTGTTGATGGAAGTGTCTTATATCTGTATCATCCAATATATAACCACGAGCTATACAGTTAATGATCACTTTAAATGTGGCTAGTACAGCTATATAATTGCATTTTAAATTATTTTTTAAATCTGTGCATTTAAATTTTATTTTAAATAAGCCCATGCAGCTAGTGACCTGTATTGGACAGCATAGGTCTTAACATTTCAATTGAAAGGCCCAGAATTACCAGTATTGATTTTAAAAAGAATGAAAAAAAAAGCAAAACCTAACTCTCTGTCATACCCCCAAAACACACTTAAATATGGACACAGATAAGTTAATGGTAAGTGGATGTAATCAAACAGTAGACATAAGAAGGTTTGAGTAACTATGACAATATCAGATAAAATAGGCTTTACGAAAAAGTCTCTTGCCAAAAGTAGAGAGGAGTATTTCATATTAATAAAATCTGCAATACCCACATAGTTTTAAAGTTAAATTCTAACTAAAATCAGTGATCCCAGTTTCATAGGTTGATGAGAATATCAAACTCTAAAATATATAAAGAGTTTTATTCTGAACCAGATGTGAGTGACATAGGTTGGTGGCACAGTCTCAAGAGATCCTGACAGCATGCGCCCAAAATGGTTGAACTATAGCTTGACTTTATACATTTTTAGGGAGACAGAAGTTACAGGCAAAACATGATACATGTGAGGTTTACATTAGTTGAGCCTAGGAAGGCAGAACACTTCCAAGTGGGGGGTTTGTAGGTCATAGGTGGATTCAGAAATTTTCTGATTGGCAGTTGGTGGAAAGAGTTAAGCTCTGTCTAAAGAATTTGAAATCAGTAAAAGAAATGCTAAGTTAAGAGAAGGGGTGGGGGAGGTTTGAGGAAGCCAAGGTTCTTGATATCGTAGATGAAGGCTCATAGGTGGGAACCCTTAGTGAGAATAGATGGCAAATGCCTTAAAAGTTGTCCAGTTCCTCCAGAATTCCTAGGAAGAGTATTCCATACAAATTAAACTTTCTCTAAGAGATGGGTTTGCCGACTCATAAAATTTTATTTCCTTCTTTGTCTGTTATGTGATGTTACGTCAGAGTCAGGTTGAAGAATAAGCTGTTAGGTTGGTGAGCTGAGTTGGTGCTATTGGTATACAAGGAACTGCATAGATAGAGATGGTCAGAAGAAAAGGTTTATTAGCTCTCCAAGAGAGGAGGGCCAGACATCTAAAGGCGACATTGGCCCTGAATGTTTGAGACTGTAAGCTTATAAAGCTTCTTGAGTGAGATAACAGGGAGAGCTGGCTCCAAGGTGATAGTCTATTTTCTTATTTCTCTGACAACCAGATAGATGGGGGTGGTCAGTCACAAGTCGTCGGTAACATAGATGAGAAGGGCTGGACCAGTAGCTGAAAGACAAATTCTTGGGACAAAGGCAAAAATCTAAGAAGGACTGGGTCGGTAACTAAAAGATAAATTTTGGGCAGATGTTAATCTTAGCATCTTGTGACCAAGTAGAATAAGGCCCACCCAGGGACCAGAAAACTGATTGATCTTCTAGTTAATGATTATTACTGTGTATACACAGCATTGACCTAAGTACACCACCAAATCTGCTCAAGGTTGGTGACCAGAGAAACTCCATTTTGGACTCTGTCCTTCATAAGTCAGATTATATAGGGTTAATAAAAACCTGTCTAATGAGACTTTTTGGCTTTCAGGGCATAACTATCCAGGCCCTTTATTTAAGAATATGGGCAAGAGAAAAAAAGGTCAGAGTTTAGTCCTCACATAACATTCTTTCAAGGAATCTAGAAAGGATTCTCCCTGGATAACTCATATTAATATTTAGAATAATCTCCATATGAAAATCAGAAAAAGGACATTATTAGAAAGAAAAATTGCAGATCAGTGTCACTGACAAGCAAGAATGCAAATTTAATCCAATGGCATATTAAGGCACAGCACTATTAAGTTGTGCTTTAACCCAAGAATATGAGTATGGTTTAATATATTTAATTAATTTGATTTAGTTCATTAATGGATAAAAGAAGAACAACACGTGATTATTCAGTGGATGCAGAAAATCATTTGATGATATTCATTGCATATTCATGGTTTTGGGAAAAAACTCAAGCCAGAAATAAAAAAAGAAATTGTGATATAAGTATATTAAATGAGGAAACTTTATAAGCTCTTTCTTTAACATTAAGAATGAGTTGAGGATGCCTTTATAACCACCTCAACATTTTACCAGGGTTCCTAAACAGGTAGTAAGATAAGAAAAAGAAAAGAAAAGGTATAAAGATGGAGAAGAAGTGAAACTGACATGCACAAATAGTATAATGGTCTATATGGAAAACCTAAAATAATGTTCAAACTATAAGCAACAGTGGCTGGATATAACATCTATATACCTCACACCTATGAAATTGAATTTTCTAATAGTAGTTTAAGAAGTTATTTATGCAAGCAACTAACAATATAAGTTACTTGGGAATAAATCTAACAAATGATGGATATGACCTTTTTAAAGAAATTTATATCATTTCATTGAAAGAAAATTAAAACTTAAATAGATTAACTATTTTCATAGATAATAGAAATAACAAATTGATGATAATATCAATATTCTAAAAGAGATTTTACTGAGTTTCAAGCACAGTTCTAAAGTTTTAAGTGGAAGGGCAAAGGTCTACAATGCTGAGAAACAATTGAAGAACCAGGATGAGGTATTGATGTAAGAATATATCAATCAACCAATTAAACAAAATAAAAAGCCTAGAAATATATACATGTGTAGATGCATACTTAATATATGAAAGAGATAACATTGCAAACCCATGGTAAAACAAAAAAACTGTCAATAAATTCGGGTTTGCCAAACTTTACCTGTACATTTGTATATCTAACCCTGAACCCCACGTCTTTAAAATAAAAAATAGAAAAATAAATAAATAAATAAGGATTTGCTTCTAAGTTGTGGATCACAGTATATCAGTAGATTGCAATTTCATATGATAAGAATAGGCATTGTTTTATTATTTTTTTGTTGTGGTTGTTTCTTTCCTGTGTGTGAGTGCATAGTGGTTCCAGATGTAAAATGTATGACTTGGGTCAAAATAACAAAAAAAGCTTAAAAGCACTGTAAAGCGTGCAGATAAAATTGGTTATTTCTGTGGAAAAGGTTAAAGTTATATTCCTGTCCTCACAAAACACAAAAATAATATAGGAGTAAATTGAATACCAAAATGGGAAGATCAAAACTTTAAACATTTAGCAACATGGAGGAAATTGATAACTGACCAGAGATGGAAACCAAAATCTAATTAGAGTGGGTTCATATGTGAATAGATTAATTAGAGCAACTATGAAAAATAAAAGGAATTTTGTAACTTTGGATCTGTTAAAAAATTTTTTTTAAGTTTTACAATAATGAAAAGCAGTGGTAGTGAGAGGGTTTTGTGGGATGAAAATAGGGGTTTTTTTCCTTATGTTTTTTAACTTGAGACATTTTCATTTGTTTATTTGTAGATGGAAATAGACAAGTTAATTACTGAAGAGCATTTTTGAGTAGGCAAGAAAGGATTGGGTTTGATTAGGGTCATCAGTTTTTGCTTCTTTGCCTTAAACAGTCCTGGTTTCCAGCTGTTCTTTCCTCATCCCACCTCCCATCTGATTTAACATTTGTCGCAATTTTAAAAAAATTTTAAACAAGATTTCAACAGTAATATACTAAAATAAATTGGGATGGATTTGGTAGATTTCCACTTTGTATGTCGATATTCTGCCGTGGTGTTGTCTAGTAATATATAAGACATATTACAATGAATAGAGTTCCTCTGTTGTGCCATATCTATGCTGCAAAATGTGAGGTGCATGAATATGTGCTGCCAGTTGGTAAGGTCAGTTGGAATTGTGGACAGTTACACGTTGAGTGTTGATGAAGATATGCAGGAAATAGATGCTTAGCCATTCTGCCAGAGAGCATATAGAGAATAGTCAAAACAGTGCTTCAATGGCTTTGTTATTAGTTGCATGGTGTAAGTCTACAACTGTTTTTTTATTATTTGGTGCACCTTTATTTTCTAGTAGATCCTTTTGACAGCAATAATTTTTCAAAAAGTACCTGTTACATGAATAGAGAGTAAGTGAATTGCAAGCTGTTTCGAGTCTTTAAAGAACTTTATATAGACTGCATTTTTGTATCTCAAGAAAATTGAGAATGGACAACAACACAATGTTCATCAGCATTTATTATCTACCACATGAAGTCTAGGAACATAAGGATGTGCTTGAGAAGTTAGTAATTTAGAAAATTGCCCCAAAAGGTGACAGTTTATCACATGCAGTTGTAGGACATGTATTTTATATTACTCTGTGAAGGATTTCCTATTGAGACTTTTTTAAAAACTATTTTTCTAAATCTATTTACCACATTTTTGGCTCCATTTTTTTGCTCATATATTAAAACAAAAGGACGCAGAGATGTTATTGAGAAGCCTCCATTAGTGGAAGAAATTTTCACCAAGTAAAAGATGACAATTTAATATTCGTATCATAGGATGCTTCAAATAGAAAATCATTTAATTCTAATAATAGCTTAAATTTTTTCATATAATTAATGGAATGCAAGTACAGCATTGGAAATTAATTCTCTCAGTAGTTAAATATCTGACATTATTATGAATTCTATGTTAAATTAAGTTTGAAAGCTCAGCATTTAAGATAAGATAATTCGTTTTGTGGTGATAATACAAATATAAATTTTGATGAGGCACAATCAACACCAGAAATATACTTGCCATAGGTTACGTGCAGATATAATTAATAACTGTATCCAAACAAGCTGGAATACTTTGCCAATCAAAAGGGAATTTGAAACTATGGTGGTCAATTTACTTGAATAGTGAGTGACTGAATTACAAAATGTTTTAAGCCTTTAAAGAACTACTTGAAATCAACCAAGTATCCTACAGTGGTTTTGAATGTTTTGTATATGAATCCTATAAACTTTGTTTAATACCAATTAGAAATACAGAATTAAGTTATTCAACAAACAGAATAGCTGAGTTGTAAGAGTATGAAGTTCTGAAGGCAAAGGATTCCCTTAGATAAAGTCACTATACAGTAAGATTTAAGAGTATATTGCTAAATAGTATGTATAATATTAACTTAGTTTGTACAATGTGTATTTCATATATACAGTGGAAGTGCCAAGGGGAACTAGGAAAGTAAGGGTTATCACCGACAGTCTCTATCAGCTCCCAAGTTGGTATAAACAATACTTTTTTCAATCTTACAGAAAGTACTATTCAAATGTAGTTTCACCTCATCAGATTGCTATACTTAAGCCTCTTTTTAAAAAAAAATTCTATAGTTTTCACTTTCTGTTGATATATTGTTTATATATAGATAGAAAAATATCTGGATATATGTGTGGTAAAATGATAACAAATGATTGCATCTAAGTTTTTTAGTTTTATTTTTTCTTTGCTCATTTCTATGTTTTCTTTTTCCTATAATAAACATAAGTTGATTTTGTAATAATTATTCAGCTCCTCAAAAATACACATACATGCAAAAAGCAAACAGAAACTAAGAAGGAATGGTGAGTTTGGGGGAGTTTTATTGAATTATTTTATTCTTTTGAAGTAACACAAGATACCAGACCTCAGAGGGCAAGAATTGTGCTTTTCCCCCAGCTGCTAATATGTAGAAGACCCATTTTGGAGGTGGTGAGATGAGGCTGCCCTTAGCATTTGCACTTGTATTTTATCATTATTCTTCTCTTCCCTTAACTGGATATAGTTATTTACATAAGGAGTCCAGAATTGGGATTGTTTTCTATGCTATGTCATCAGGAAACAAATAACAAGTTTGCCTTATAACTAAGATGGTTTCTGTGGTGCTGTATTACATGTGTTTTTCAACTTTCCTTAGTTTTTTGATTCCTATAATTTTTCTAGCTTTTTAATTTATATCCATTTATCTTATCTTTTGGAATCTGTGCCATCCTATTTAATATATGTTTACATCTGATTTCTGAATTCCTTGATTTTTGCTGGCCCACCTTGTTTCTGTTTACATTCTTTACAAGATTTGTCCTATGCTTCTTGCTATCACTTCACTTGCTACCTAGACTCTATACTTCGGTGTTTTTAATTTTCTACCCTATCTCTACACTTGACTGTTAATTATAACCCTAGTACTCCAGTTTCTCCCTCTTTTCATAAAGAATTCTGGTGAACATATCATTTAAAAAATTCCATTGAGCCGGGCTCGGTGGCTCATCCTATAATCCTGTGCCTTGGGAGGCTGAGGTGAGTGGATTGCCTGAGCCCACGGGTTCGAGACCCACCTGGGCAACTTGGTGAGACCTCATCTCTACCATAAATCAAAAATTAGCCGGGTGTGGTAGCGCGTGCCTGTAGTTCCAGCTACTTGGAAGGCTGAGGTGGAAGGATCGCCGGAGCCCAGCAGATCAAGGCTGCGGTGGCTGGGAGCGGCCACTGCACTCCAGTCTGGGCGACAGAGTGAGACTCCAACTCAAAAAAAAAAAAAAAGAATTCATTTTGTAACTTTATGAACTAGGAAAGAGTACATGTGGCCTTTTTATGTAACATACTGTTGACATTGTAATTTGAGATATATGATTATACAGTGTACCTGACCTGTAAATGGTTTTTTTGTTATGTAATTTGAGTGTGATTTCATTTAGGTACTAGTGCTACAGCTTATACAATTATGTTAGATGATACATGATACATATTGTATTGTAAACTAATGGGCAGGTTTTTTCTTTTTAATATAAATGTTAGGGCAGCTGTCTTTGGTATTAAAAAGCTGACTTTTAGTTGTCGTTATTCTCTCCAAAGCCATCTTAATTGTTCATATTTCATTTACTTGCTCTTATGCGTGATCCTTGGGTAAGTTTATTTTTTTCTAGGTAGAGCTATTCATAAAGATACTTTATGCAGGACCAATAATTATATATGTAATACAGAGTTAGAGAAAAAGAGTTATCCCAAGTCAAGAATAAATCTGATTCAAATGTGCGTGTTAATCCAGCTCACAGGTTCTGGAACTAGAAACTAGACAAAAACCACAGACATTTTTAGAGTTATTAATCTGGTTATGCCTCTTTTATTTTGTATTATAGGAAAGTTAAAGGAGGGAATATTGATGTACATCCATCTGAAAAAGCACTCATTGTTCAATATGAAGTGGAAGCTACCATTCTTGGAGAAATGGGGGATCCCATGTTGGGAGAACGAAAGGAATGCCAAAAAATGTAAGTTATTTGTGCACATTTTGAAAGTAGTGAAACTTACACAGACTTTATACAAATCTAGTGTTATTTTAATCTTCATAGATGTTAAGTGATCATGGCATTCTTTTAGACATACTTCATCTTAATGAAGGAGAGATTATATTAAACTATAAAAATGGAGCATATTTATTCCAGATAAATACACTTTCATAAGCTTAATGGAAACCTGTCAAAACATGTACAAGGGGGGAACTAAAAAAGTCTTGGAATTTATTTATAAATTGTGTATTTATTCTTACATGTTTAAACTTCAGTCGCCTTCAAAGTACTCTTCATTTGATGCAGTACACCTATCAAGATGCTTTTTCCACTGCTCAAAATGGTTTTTGAACTCGTCAATTTTTACGTCTTTTAGTGCTTCTGCCGTTTTTTGGTATCACTTTTCCCACATCAGCAAAGTATTTTCCTTTGAGGACTTTTTTCTTTCGGGGAAACAAAAATAAGTTGCTCAGGGTGAGATCTGGTGAATAGGGAGAGTGGGGCACAGGCTCATGCTTTTTTTGGTCAAAAACTGCTGAACACTCAGTGCAGTGTAGGCAAGTATGTTATCATAATGGAAGAACCAGTCACCTGTTTGCCACAACTTGGGACATTTCTTCCACAAATCCTGGCACAACTTTCTCAGAACTTCCAGGTAACAACTTTGGTTGACTATTTGATATGGAGAGACAAACTCTGAGTGTACGGCAAGGTACCTGCCCTCCAAAAGCTAATTCCAGTTTGTTTTGGGTGGTGCCCCTCATATATTCTAATTTGTCCCATTTAGTAAATGTATGTAATAGAATATAAACTACTAACTTGTGGAATCAATAATAAAAGATGTTTATTTGGGTTTGGTTTTGTTTTTAGCTTAATTTAGGAAATTTCTGTCTTAGAGGATTCTCTGTTGCTCCTTTCTGAAAGTTGCAGGAAGTGGTACATGTCTTTCAGAAATTCCCCAAATGGGAACCAGACCTTGAATTCATCCCTTAAAAATCTAATCTTCTGAAAAATGTTAGTAATAAGCTTGTTCTGACTCAAGGAATTAGTCTTAGATCTTCCAGTATCCTACACACCTTCCTTCCTGCTTTTTCAATACTTTTAGGAGTCCCTTGGGAACTGGTCTTTTTCATTAGCCTGCAGTTGTGCTGGTGATTACCTCCCTTCTATAGTTTTGGGAAAGTAGAGAGGTCTGAGATCAGGTAGTATTCTCTCTCAACCCTCTTTCCTCTGTTTAAAAAAAAAAAAAAAACGATTTAGGAACTTGTTAGAATTTCTGTCCTCTCTGTGTTTTGGGGGTAGTAAGTATATTCAGGCTGTTAAGTACATATGATAGTATTTGGCACACTGGAAAACACTGTATTTTAAGTATGTACTGGTAATTCTCAACTGGGAGGTTTTTTTCCCCCGACAAGGGACATTTGACAGTGCCTGGAGACATTTTTGGTTGTCATAACTAGAGAGGTGATATTGGCATCTAGTAGGTAGAGGCCAGTTGCTGCTAAATATCCTACAATGCACAACACAATCTCTACAAAAAAGAACTATTGGGCCCACATTTCAAGAGTACTGCAATTGAGAAACCCTGGTGTATGCTAACCTGCAAAGAATAGCTGCCTAGTATCTTATTAGGATCTTGTAATTGCTCTTCTTATTTGTGTAGATACCCATACATACATACATACATACATACATGCATACTCACACTGTAAATCCTAACTTACATGCTCACACTTTTTTATGTTTTCTCACACTTTCCCTTTTCCATTTGTGTGTTCATGATTACTGTCTGAGTTTTGTACTTTTTGAGATTGCGTGCAAATCCCTTGAGATCTTATTTATTTGACTTCCAAAGAAAAGCTAGCAAATCAGGAGCTTTGTCTTTAGAACCTCATGTATCCACATTTCAATAGAGAAACTTAGCTTTTAGTCTTCAGAATGCAATCAGTAGCCTTATTTAACTAGAATTCAGGGAGAGTATTGTTATTATATGCAACTCTGCAGGCTTTCTAGACAAAGTAGACGTTCAGTAAAAAGTTAGCCACCTGGAAAGAGTTACTACCGACTTTGGCTAGAGTAAGTGGATTTAAATCTTAGTAAGGAAAAAAACCTTAGTATTTCAACCTTGTGATAGTTAACCTTGATTGCACAAGATTTGAAGAAGAATTATGTTGTGGGACCAAAAGGAAAATGTGGTTTGTTGATTCAAAAGGTTTTATCAATAGTAAGGAGAAGGGGAAGCTCATATAGATTGAGATAGCTATGAAGTGAAAGGGTCAGTATACTGGATTAGTCAATGGTATGGCTCAGGTCCAGAAGACTTACATTTTATTATCCAGTAGTGGGAAAAGAGATGTACAAGCCCATCCTCAACAGATTTCCAGTTTTCTGAAGATTTCTTCACAAGAAACATGGTTATGGCCCCCAAAACTAATCTAGTTACTTTGTGAGCTTTTGGTGTTCATAATAGGCATGGAGTGCCTAATGAAGATTATATGATTATAGGAATAAAACAGCTGACGTTCTCTGAAGAATTCTCGTTCCATCTATTTTTCTTTCTCTTTTGTAGTAAATGGATGATTTAGGAGAGCAACTACACATTAAAAGCAGGAAATCTGGCTGTTACCCTGGATGAAAAGAAAATGAATCAGATTGCTAATACATATGTTGGTAGAAAATAAATCTAAAATAAAGATTGAAGCTGGATACATTGGCTCATGCCTGTAATCGCAACACTTTGGGAGACTGAGGCAGGAGGATTGCTTGAGCCCTGGAGTTCAAGACCAGCCTAGCAACCTAATATGATCATGTCTCTACAGAAAAATCAAAAAATCTGGCCAGATGTTGTAGCACACTCCTGTAGTCCCAAATACTTGGGAGGCTGAGGCAGAAGGATAACCTGAGTCCAGGAGGCCAAGGCTGCAGTGAGTCATAATTGTGTCAGCGCACTCCAGCCTTGGAGACAGAGTGAGACCCCCCCAGTTCAAAAAAAAAAAAAAAGATTGGAAAGCCTGTTTACATTAAGACAATATGATAGCACTACATACTTAGTAGAATGGCTAAAACCTAAAACACTGACAATACCAAATGCTGACAAGGATGTGGAGCAATAGAAGCTCTCATTCATAACTGGTGGAAATGAAAAATGATGCTGTATATATTTTGGAAGACAGATTGGCAATTTCTTACAAAGGTAAACATAGACTTACCTTATGATCCAGCAATTTTGCTTCTAGATGTTTACCAAATGAATTGAAAGCAGATCCACACAAAAACCTGCACACAAATGTTTATAGCAGCTTTATTCATAATTGCCAACAATTGGAAGAAAATAAGATGAATAGATGAATGGATAAATTATGGTGCATCCATGCAATCAAGTATTATTCGGTGATAGAAAGAAATTACCTATCAGTGTGAAAAGACATGGAGGAACCTAAATGCAAAGAAGCCAATCTGGAAAAGCTACATACTATATAATTCCAACTATATGACATCCTGGAAAAGGCAAAACTGTAAATACGGTAAAAAGATTAGAAGTTGCCAGCGGTTCAGCAGGAGGAAGAGGTAGAGCTGGGGCATTTTTAGGACAGTAAAAGCATTCTGTATGATATACTGCGATGGTGGATATGTAGCATAAGGTATTTTTCAGAATTCATAGAACTATACAACACATAGTGAGCCATAATGTAAACTGGATTTTAGTTTGTATGTGTCTATGTTGGTTCATCATTTGTAACAAATGTATCACACTAATACAAGATGGTAATAATAGGAAAAAATAGGAGAAACTGTAGGAGGTTGTGGAGATGAGAAGGTGTCTATGGGAACTCTGTACTTTCTGTCCAATTTGTCTGTAAAACTAAAAGTACTCCAAAAGAATCCTAATAAATTTTTTAAAAATATGTATTTATAGTTTCTCTTGTGCCTCTTTTCAGTTAGATTTATTTAAACTTAATATTTTATAGCTTCTTATAAAAATTAAGCTTGGAGAGACCTTTTTAAAGTTCTTCTCTGAATGGGCCTTTCTTTCTATCTCTGCCTTCTGATGTGCAGTTAAAACTATGCAAAAATATAGTCAGCAATTTGAAAGATTTAAAAGGTAGGAACAACAACAACAAAAAACCCAAATAAAGAAAAAATAAAGGGATAGGCTTTTGCTAGGGTTCTCGTTGCAAAATTTGAAACCACTTGAGCAAATTTAAGCATAAAAGGAATTTATTAAAGGCTTTTAGGTATCTCATAGAATCTTGGAAGAACCAGATTTAGGGTAACCATGTAGCTGGAAATAATATTGAAATCATTATAGCAGACTGGTTTTAGGAGACATCATCTACATCTGAATAGTAATCTCACAGATGCTGAGTATAGGACATTGCTCTGAGATCTCCACTCCTGCTCTTTCTAATACATGTTTCCCAATAAAAAATAGCCATCTTCACCAATAAATAATTCTACATAGTTTAATTAATAAGAATACCTGTTTGTGTTTCTCTTTTTAAAAATAAGCTTTGCGTGGGAGCATCTACTTGACAGAGTCTTTTGATACCAGTTTGACTCTTTGTTTTGAACCTAGGATTATGTCTTCAAAGCTCTTCCTGGTGCCGTGGAATCCACGTAACTAGGCTATTGTTTCTAGACTCTTAACAATCTTTTCTTACTGGACTTCCAGTGAATATCCTGGGCTAACTTGGAAAAGAGTGGGGGACTGTCTTATTATTGTTTTAAATGTACTTACCTAAGTATAAAGTGTATTCATTTGTTCCTCAAAATTCCTCATATAGGTCTTAAAATGCATCTCACTTTTTTTTTTCTCTTCTACCTTCTATATAATTACTGCCAGAACTACTGAATTGAATCTGAAAATTGTGTCTTGTTCCTAACTAAAAAAAAATATACAATTGTGGGTATAGTCAAGAAAATAATTTATTTGTGGTAGTATGGAGTCTCATATCCAATAATGACTAAAGATTATATATATTTTACATCAGAAATACTATTTTAAAACAGAGTCTTTGAATATGCTGTCTTGCTTAGAGTCAGAAAAATATATTATATTCTTTTTGTTAGTTTGTCTCATTGAAAGAAAATTGTTGCCTTGTATTTTTCTAAGCCTATTTATATCTAATACTATATTATATTTTACTAAGAGTTTATGACCAGGACTCTATAATAATTTATAATCTATAAATTATTTTAAAGTATACTATTGATGCTCACTTACTTTTATAATACTAATGTTGGGAAATTCTGATATACTTACAGCATTCGACTTAAGAGTCTCAATGCCAACACAGATATAACTTCCCTGGCAAAGAAGGTGGTTGAAGAATGTAAACTCATTCATCCCTCAAAACTAAATGAGGTAGAACAGCTGTTATACTACCTACAGAACCGCCGTGATTCATTTTCAGGAAAAGGTAAGTAGAAACATCCCTGATGCCGTCCCTGGAAATTAGAGGAATATGAACAAATTTCCATGTCATCATACATGGATAAAATATTTCAAATTAGAGCCAAGTGCAGTGGCTTATGCCTGCACTTTAGGAGGCAGAGGCAAGAGGATTGCCTGAGTCCAGGGGTTCAAGGCCAGCCTGGGCAACTTGGCAAGACCTTGTCTCTACAATAAATCAAAAAAATTAGCTGTGCATGGTGGTGCACACCTGTGTTTCCAGCTACTTGAAAGGCTGAGGCGGAACAATCGCCTAAGCTCAGCAGGTCAAGGCTGCAGTGACCATGAGTATGCCATTACAATCCAGCCTGGACAGCAAAGTGAGATTCTGACTTAAAAAAAAATCAAATTAATGTTTTTCTCTAT
Source organism: Tarsius wallacei (assembly GCA_963574415.1). Classification (NCBI taxonomy): domain Eukaryota; kingdom Metazoa; phylum Chordata; class Mammalia; order Primates; family Tarsiidae; genus Tarsius; species Tarsius wallacei. Next base: position 45,176 of record CAUYQG010019416.1, read on the forward strand.
CTAGATATTAATAGTTGAAGACATATGAACTGCTTTACTGTGTTAAATATACACTTAGTTTTAAAACTCTTCAGGCTGGCTCGGTAGCTGTAATCCCAGCACTTTGGGAGGCCAAGGCGAGTAGATTGCCTGAGCCCACAGGTTTGAGACCAGCCCAGGCAACTTGGCGAGACCTCGTCTCTACAATAAATAAATTTAAAAAAAAGTAGCCAGGCACAGTAGCACGTGCCTGTGGTTACAGCTGCTGAGGTGGAAGGATCACCAGAGCCCAGCAGGTCGATGCTGGGGTGGCTGTGAGT
>CAUYQG010019418.1:0-12846 GCA_963574415.1 Tarsius wallacei
CTGTTTAATAAATGTACACAAGAAAGAAGTATAAATCATAGTAACTTTTATTTGTAAACTCATTATCTAGTGAATTGTTGATATATGAATTTTATTTGAACAAAACTTATTTTTTTAAAAAGGTAAAGCCATTCTCCACAGCACGGATGTGGCCTTGTGTCACCCAACCCTGTGACCTCCCTTAGCGCCTTTCCACTCCTCTAAGCCACCACCACCATTCCAGGCCACCTGCCTCCTTCCTGGGCCTGTAACATGCCAGAAATGCCTTCACTGGGCTTGCGAAGCTTCTGTCCCACATTCACGTGGTTTCTTTCCCACAGTCTCCAGGTTTTGCCTAAACTTCCCCTTTGCACTGAGGCCTCCCAGACCACTCAGGTAAATTTTAGTTTGCAGGCCCCATGCCCCCCAAGTCCACCCAGGTCTGTTTTCCCTCCCTGCCACTCTTTGATTCCATGGGCTATACCACCTACAGGTTCACCTCATAATTTACATCGTCATTGGGCTGCTTTCAGTGCACCCTTAGCTCACGGATGTATCAGTGAAATGGTATCAATTATTATCACAGTGCCTGATACATATAAGGACTCAATAAATACTAATCGAATAAAAAAATGACAGCATCCCCAACTTGGTTCAAGACTTAATGAATTTACAATTTCCAACCTTTTATTCCAAATTCTTTAAAATACAAACAAAATAAGTAGTTTTGGGTCTAACTTTTCTATTACTTTGTCCATGCTCATATCAGATGTTCTTTATATGTGATAGGAAAGATCTTCCTACAGACAGTAGACAAAGCTCTCCATGTCAATAACATGAAAATGGTACCTTTTATTCAAAGTATTGCAGTACTTCATTTGTCTTTCTAACCCTGCACATTTTAGTACAACTTAGGAAAACACTTTTTCGAGGCAATTGTTAGTGAATATGACAATTTTGTCACTGAATACTTTATATTCCTTATTGTTGTGCTCCACCGGTGTATCAAGCTACCTCTTTTCAACTTGCATGCAACGCCTTCTTTTAGGTTACATTTCGGTAAGCACGAAGATTAGTTAAGACATGAATATTATACTAAATGAGCTATGGAAATGCTTCTTTCAGTTTTTCATGTTGTATTTGAAAGAAACCAGTCAATGAATTTATTCAGACATTATTAAATTGCAAGGTTCTAGGAACAAAGATATTCAGTGGAAATAGCAACCAGTTTCACTGCATGAAAACAAAATACATACGACCACCCACTGCTGCTTTCTGACAACACATGCCAGTTTCTGGCCCCTACACTGAAGTCTGAATACTCTCTAGATTGTGGCATCATATTTAGCACCTAAGTATTTCTTTGTAAATACCAAGGATCAAACCCTGAAAATATTGTCATCAGCCTCCAAGTTCAGTTATTAGAGCTCTAAGATTATTGATCTATAGGGAATCAATATTATGGTCAATAATAAATTTAAGTACTTATCAAGCCCACTTTGAATTTGTTTGTTTGTTTCCAACTCAAGGCTTAGGTTCCAAGGGTCTCACTCCCACAATGCTTTTCCCTTTAGACCTCAAACAGGAGGCTCCTAAATCCATCCTCTGCAATCCACACTCCAAATCCTTGATGCTTCCCAAGCAAGCCACGGCTGTTTGTGACTCTATGGCCTTTTGCTCATCACACTATCCGGCAGGCCCTTTCATTTTTTTCTTCATCCAATTCATCTTTTCAGGGTTGGTTCAAGTTTCTCCTCCTTTCTGAGATTCTTTAATTCCAGTAACTGACATAAATGCCTTCCTTCTCTCTATCTTCTAGGACTTAACATCTTAATTCTCCTAGCAAATTTTGTTTTTATCTATAGTATGAAAATGTTTCAAACTTGTGAGGTTATTCATCTAGATAATGAGTTTACAAATAAAAGTTACTATGATTTATACTTCTTTCTTGTGTACATTTATTAAACAGTTGCCATGGTATAGAGAACTTATCAAATTCTTAAGGATTAAGATGACTGAAGTCAGCAAGATGGTGAAATTAAAGTTCCCCAGCTCCAGACCACCTCATAGAAATCTATCCCATAACTATCCACAAGCAAGAATGGAAAAAAAAAAAAAAAAAAAAAAAAGAATAACAGAGAGAAGAAAAGAATGAATACCTTTGTCACTATTCCAGAATCTGGCAGTGAGGCTGAGACACTCTCTTGGACCACAAAACTGACAAAGGCTGCATTAGTAAGGTAAAATAAATGATTTCATATACTCTGCAACTGATCCTCACCAAAGCAGCATAGTGCCACACAGAGAGGATCCCCTGGACCCATGGTTTCCGCAATGGGGAAGAGAGCTAGAGGTGGATATCCAGCTTCACCAGTGTTCTAGGATGCTTGGCAGGAGGCCCACTTCTGCCTGGCCTCTGCAGGAACACTGGGGATATCAGCAGGGCTAGAACACCTGGGAATAAATACAAAGAAGTGAAGGCAAGGCTAACCTCTGAATTCTGGTCATCAGAGGAACCCAACCAAAGAGATCGATGAAAAGCATCATTTTGCAAGAAGCATGGTTGACAGATCTGCCAAGCTTGAGTCCCTAGCCAGCTCCGTCGTTCCATGTCAGAGCTCTGCATAAGACTTCTTCAGGCTGAGAGCAAGACCATGTCCCCACATATCTGCAGAGAAAGGTACACAGTGCCATCCAGTCTTAATAGTGACCGTGCCCAGCTCTGAAGCCCAGCTTGAAGTTCTGCCTAGACCGAGGCCTGAAATTACATATAACGGTAGAACACAGTGTCTGGGTCTGCCCACACTGAGTAGCTGGCTAAGTACCAACCAGAGACCTTGCCAGCCTTGGAGTCCAGACAGCAGCCCTGTCCAACTACAGATTCCAAACATGAGTAGCACCTAGCCAGGAAATACAGTCTGCAACCCTGCCTAATCAGAGGTAATTGCAGAACCCAGCATATAGCTGTGCTTGACTGTGGAGCCTAGCCAGTGGTCTCACCAGACTGTGAAGCAAACCAGCAGCCCCAATTGACCTCATAGGACAGGCAGTAGCCCATCCTAACTAAAAAACCCAACAGCAAGGTCCCTACCAGCTAGCCCATCCAGAAGCCCAAGCCAGACTAAATAGTGGAGGTATCTATCACTGCCAAAGAATACCTGCAGAGTCCAAAATAGGCAGCTACTTCATTACATGTACAGACACAAAGACAAGGACACAAAGATTACAAAAAATCAGGGATATATGACAACTACTGAAAGAAACTAAGAAAGCTCCAACAGTGAATCCTAAAAATATGGAAGGCTATAAAATGACTGACAGAGAACTCAGAATAATATTCCTAAAGAAGTTCAGGGAACCATTTAAAAAAAGGGATAGAAAATTAAATGAAATTTGGAAAATAATACACAAACAACATGTCAAATCTGACCAAGAAACATAAATTATTGAAAAATACAGAAACTCTCTAAGATCAAGTTGTCCTCAGTTTTGAAAAATAAAGTATAAATAAATTTTAAAAAAGAAATTGCAGAGATAAACAATATAATAACTAAATTAAAAAATTCAGTGGGAAGAGTGAACATCTGATTCAAATAAGTCAAAAAAAACCAAAAAAACAAAAAACAGTGAGTTCAAAGACAGGACATTTAAAATTATCAAGTCAAAGGAGCAAAAAGAAAACAGAATGCAAGAGAGGAGGAAACCCTATGGGAATTATGGGTCAAGAGCCCTAAATTTTTTTTTTATTTTAAAATTGTGGGGTACAATTTAGGGTTAGGTTACAAATATTCACTGTACAGGTACCCTTGTTGATGAAGTGTGCCCCCCCCCCCCAGGCAGTTTCCCACTACTGCCAATCCCACCTCCCCGCACCTTCACGCCCCTGCAGTTTCCCGCTACTGTCATTCCTTTTCTTATGGTATTACCATAGTTGTTCAAGATCCCTAACTTTTGCATAATAAGAGTTCCAAAGGAGTAGAAAGAAAAAAAGTGCCCAGAAAACATATTTAAGAAAATAATGACTGAAAACTTCCCAAATCTGAGGAAAAATGTCAACGTCTAGGTAAAGGAAATTCAGAGGTTACAGTCAAATTCAATCCAAAGAAAAGTTCACCAAGACTCATCAAAATCAACCATCAAAATCAAAACAAAGAAAGAATTCTGAAAACAACACGAAATAAGATACATATCATAGAGAAAGGAGTTGCAATATGGCTATCAGTGAATTTCTTAGCAGAAACTCTTCAGACCAAGAGAGAGTGGGATAATACATTCAAAGTATGAAGGGGAAAGGAAATGCCAAAGAATATTTCACCTGGTAAAACTATTCTTCAGAAATGAGGGAGAAATAAAATATTCCCCCTTTAAAAACCGCAAGCTAGGAAAATACACCACCACTAGGCCTGCCTTATAGGAATTGCTAAAGGGAGTTACTTAAGTGGAAAAAAGTTCATGTTCATAGGTTAATAACATAAAACATAAGAAAAGAAAAAACTCAATGGTATAAGTAATACACAGTCATATTCAGAATATTTTAGCACTTTAAATGTGGTGTTTAAAGCAATCTTATCTCTGGAATGATTGTGAAAAGGATATTTAAAAAACTGCAGCCTGAGTAAGTTGTCAAAGGATACAAATTACAAAAAGATGTAATTGTGACATCAAGACATAAAATTATGGAAGAGTAAAAAAGTTTTTATTTGTGACAAAGTTATTATCATCATAAAGTAGACAGTTATAAATATATGGGTTTTATGTAAGCCTCTGTTACCCACAAAGCAATCTATAGTAGCTGCACAAAACATAAAAAGAAAGGACACAAAGCCTACCACTGAAGAAGATCATCAAATAACAAAGGAAGACAGCAAGAGAGAAAAAAGGAACAAAGAACCTACAAAACAACTAGAAAACAAATCACAAAATGGCAGTAGCAAGTCCTTATCTACCAAATTACCTTGAATGTAAACAGACTAAATTGTCCAAGAAAGAAAAGAAAACATAGAGTAACTGAACGGATGAAAAATAAATAAAACCCAAATGTATGCTGCCTATGAGAGACTCACTTCATGTTTATAGCCTCATATAGACTGAAAATGAAGAGATGAAAAAAGATATTTCATAGAAATATTAAAGAGAGCAAGGGTAGACATACTTAAATTGTATAAAATACATTTTACGTCAACACTATAAAATGAGACAGTGGTCATTATATGGTGATAAAGGTTCAATTAATCAGGAGGATATAACAATTATAAATGTATACGCACCCAATATAAGAGCACCTAAATATAAAAAGCAAATATTCATAGATATAAAGGAAAAGACTGTAATACATAGTTGTAGGAGACTTCAAAACCACATTTTTCAGCAATAGACAGACCATTCAGCTGGAAAATAAATAAAGAAAATCAGATTTAAACTATACTTTAGAGCAAATTAACCTAAAACACATATACAGAACATTCTATCCAACAACAACAGAATACACATTCTTCTCAAGCACATATGCAATATTCTCCATGTTAAGTTACAAAACAAGTCTTAACAGATTTAACAGAATTAAAATAATAGAAAGTATCTTTTTCAATCACAATGATATGAAATTAAAAATCAATAACAGGTGAAATACTGAAAAATTCACAAATATGTAGAAAATAAACAACATACTCCTGAACAACTAGTAAGTCAAACAAGATATCAAAAAGAAACTCAAAAACTCTCTTGAGACAAACAAAAATGGGGCACAACATACCAAAACTTATGGGATGCACCAAAAGCAGTTTTACAAGAAAAATTAATAGCAATAAACACCTGTATCAATTTAATAAAAAGAAAGATCTCAGATAAACAACCTAATGTTATACCTCAGGAACTAAAAAAAGAAGAAACTAAGCCCAAAGTTAGTAGAAGGAAAGAAAAACCATAAAGATCAGTGCAGAAATAAAAAAGATGGAGACTAAAAAATAACAGAAAAGGACAATAAAACTAAGAGTTGCTTTTTCTAAAAGGTAAACAAAATTAGCAAAATATTAGCACAAGACTAAGAAAAAAAGAAAGGAGATGAATAAAAATCATAAATGAAAGAGAAGACATTAAACTGATAACAGAGAAGTACAAATATTCTTAACAAACCATTATGAACCATTATACACCAACAAATTACATAGCCTAGGAGAGACGTACAAATTCCCAGATACACAGGAACTGCCAAAACTGAATCATGAGAAATAGAAGATCTGAAAAGACCAACAACAAGAAAGGAGATTGAATTCTAAATAAGTAATGTCTCCCCCAAACTTTGCCTGCACGATGACTACTTATGTACCTAATCCTGCATTGTCTGCCACATCTTTAATTTAAAAAAAAAAGGAGAAGCAACTTCTCAACAACAACAACAACCAAGCCCAGGACCTGATGGCTTCACAACTGAATTTTACCAAGAACTAATACCAATCCTGCTAAAACTCTTCCAAAAAAACTGAAGCAGAGAGAACACTTCCAAACTCATATTATGAGGCCAATGTTACCCTGATACCAAAACCATACACGGAAACACAACAAAAGAAAACTACAGGTCAGTATCACTGATGAGCATAGATGCAAAAATCATCAACAAAATACTGGTAAACTAAATTCAACAACACGTTAAAATGATCAGACACCATGACCAAAAAGGATTTATCCCTAGGATACAAGGGTGTTTCAACACACACGAAGCAATAAATGTAATATACTGCATTAACAAAATAAACAACAAAAACCATATGATTATCTCAATAGATGCTGAAAAATAATTTGACAAAATTCAGCATCTTTTTATAATAAAACTCTTAACAAATTAGGTATAGGAAAAATGTACCTCAACACAATAATGACAAGTCCACAGCTAACATTATACTTCACAGTGAAAAACTGAAAGTTTTTCCTCTAAAATTAGAAACTAGACAAGAATGTCCACGTTCATCATTTCTTTTCAACATAGTACTGCAAGTCTTAGCCAGAGTAATTTGGTGAGAGAGAGACAGACAGACAGATAGACACAAAATGTATCACAATAGGAAAGAAAGAAGTGATATTGTCTTTGTATGCTGATGACATGATCTATATAGAAAACCCTAAATATTCCACCAAAAAACTGTTTGAACTGATAAACTGATTCAGTGAAGTTGAGAGATACAAAATCAACATTTAAAACTCAATTGTAAACCAGGCGGTGGCTCACGCCTATAAGCCCAGCACTTTGGGAAGCTGAGGCAAGAGGATTGCCTGAGTCCACAAATTCAAGACCAGCCTGGGCAACTTGATGAAATCTCGTCTCTACACTTAATAAATAAATAAATTAGCCAGGTATGGTGGTGCACGATTGTGGTTCCAACTATTTGGAAAGTTGAGATGGAAGGATCACCTGAGCCCAGCAGGTCGAGGCTGCAGCGGCCGTGAGCGTGCCAATGCACTCCAGCCTGGGCTACAGAGTGAGACACCTACTCAAAAATAAATAGTTAATTGATTAATTAAAAAATACAATAAAAAATAAGACTCAGTTGTGTTTCTATACACTAATAACAAGCTATTCAAAACATAATTTTTAAAAAATTCCACTTACAATGCAATAAAAACAACATAATTAGGCACAAATGGAAAGATATTCTGTGTTCTTGGAATGGAAGAATTAATACTGTTAAAATATCCAAAATACCCAATCTACAGATTCCATGCAATCCCTACCAAAATTCCAATATCATTTTTCACTGAAATTAAAAAAAATTCTAAAATTTACACAGAACCATAACAGATGCCCCCCAAAAATTGAGAATTAAAAAAAAAGAAATCTAGTGGCATCACACTACCTGACATGAAAATACACTACAAAGGTATAGTAATCAAAATAGCATAGTACTGGCACAAGAGCAGACACACTAACCAGTGGAACAGGATAGAAAGTCCAGAGATAAATCCATGCATTTATAGACAATTGATTTCAATAAAGGTGCCAAGATCACACAATGGGGAAAGAACAGTCTCTGCACTAAATGGCATTAAGAAATTGGTTATCTACACATAGAAAAATGAAATCGGGTTCTTAACTCACATCATACACAAAAATAAACTCAAAATAGATTAAAGACTTAAATATAAGACTTGAAACTGTAAAACTAGTAGAATAAAATACAGGAGGAAAGCTTCTTGAAGTCAGTCATGGCAAAGATTTCTTGGATATGGCAAAAGCACAGGCAACAACAGCAAAAATAGACAAACGGGATTATATCAAACTAAAATGTTTCTGCACAGCAAACTGAATAATCAGCAAAGTTCAGAAACAGCCTACAGAATAAAAGAAAATATCTGTGAACCATACATGTGATAAAAGGTTGATATCCAAAACATATGAGGAACTCAAACAACTCAACAGCAAGAAAACAAATACACCGATTATTTAAAAATAGGCAAAGGACATAAACAGATATTTCTTAAAATTAAACATAAAAATGGTCAACAAGTTTATGAAAAAAAGTTCAACATCACTAATCATTAGGAAAATCCAAGTTCAAACTGCAAGGAGGTATTATCACACACCTGTTAGAATAGTGATTATCAAAAAGATAAAAAATAACAAGCATTAAGGAGGATGTTTAGAAAACAGAAGCCTTATACGCTGTTGGTGGGAATGTAAATTAGAACAGCCATTACAGAAAATGGTATGGATGTTCCTCAAAAAACTAAAAATAGAACACTTGAGCAATTCCACTTTGGGGCATAAATAAAAGAAACTGAAACCAAACTTTCAAAGAGATATTTACACTGCCATATTTATTGCAGCATTATTCACAATAAATAAGACATGGAATCAACCTAAGCATCCACTGCAGGATGAATGGCTAAAGAAAATGAGGCATACATACACACTGGAAGACTACTTAGCCTTCACAAAGAAGGAAATTCTGACATTTGCAACAACATGGATGAACCTGGAGGATGCTGTGGTAAGTGACACGGTCACGCACTGACAGATGAAACTGCATGATCGGGCTTACACGTGGAATCTGAAGACAGCCAGCCCAAAGAAGCAGAGAGTTCAGTACAACGGAGGTTCCCAGAGGCTAGGGGCGGGTGGGGGAAAGGGAATGGGAAGGTGCTGTTCAAAGGTTAGGACCTTTCCTTTAGACAAGAGGAACAAGTTCTAGTGATCGACTGCACAATATGGTGACTACAGTCAAGAATAATGTGTATGTCAAAATTCATAAGTAAGTAAATTTAAACTGTTTATCACAAAAAAGTGAGGTGATAGATATGTTACTTAGCTTATTATGATCATCCACATTGTATACATATATCAAAATATTACATTGTGCCCATAAATATATACCATTATGACTTGCCAATTTTAAAAAACATAATAAAACACTAGAAAATTATTTTGGGTCTACAAAGATCCTTAAGAATGATTACATTGGTAAGCAAAAGTGATTGGGGAGGAAAAAAGAAGGTAAATCAAGGATGATAAACCAGCCTATTCGTATTTTTAAGACAGACCTACATATGAAAATGATTTTTAGTTTCTTTTACTCAAGCACAGTTGAAATATTAAAAGTAAATAATACATTTGAAAATGTTTAAAATACCAAACATTCAAATATTTAAAATAAACATTGAGTGGTATGTACTCAAAGTTGGTAAAAGTAGAATATCTTCTATCTAAATGGAATGATCTTCTGTAATCAATATAGAAAATACATGAAAAGCCTTCTTATACCTAAACATTAAGAAAAATTCAAAGTAAATAAAAGTTGATATTACAAGACAATGAAATACATGTTATTTTAGATATACTGACCGAAAATGCCAAACGCCACTCCATTCTCCTTCCACAATTTAACAAAAATTCAAAAACTAAGTCTTACAAAATAGTTAAAGTTTATAAAAAGGCAGTTTTAGTTTTGGCAGTTGCCATAGAGGCAAAAGATTCTGCTTCATCATACATCATTCCATATTCCAAGTTAAAAAAAAAAAAGCACAAACTAAAGAGAACCTCAGAGTAAAAGCTGGTAGTCAAATAAGGTGCAGAAAAAGGCTTGCGTATACTTCTGTGACTGTTTGGTGTTTAAATACACAAGAAAGAAAGACAATGAAGTCTGTTAGATCTTCCTGATATGATGGCTCAGGCATGACTTTTTGCTACATGTGAGAGGACCCTCCCTCCCCCATCTGCACGTGTCCAAAGCTTAAACAAGACAGGTCCTTATATTCTTCCTCAGGTAACAAAAAGTTCAGAAGTAGTCTGTTACATTGGCAGCTCAAAGATTTCAGGGTTAAGGTCGGGCAATTCAGCCTTACTTTAATGGTTGCAAAATGGCTTTTGCAACTCTGAACTTCTGGGTACAGAAGGGTAAGGGGTGAAGGGCAAAGGAATAAGGGCAAAGGCTAAGTATTAGCCGAGTTGAATCTCCTTTCAAAAGCCTTTCTCGCAAGGTCCTGCCAAAAGCAAATTAATTATCCTGTGTGCATCTCAGTTCACTTGTACTACATTAAACGTCCGGCTCCACCACAAGGTAGAAGAGCCTACAGTTTTAAAACTGTCTCATGTTGTAGGAATGTATATTGAGTGAACATCTGGCAGTCTCTGGCAAATATAGTCATAATAAGTTACTGCTTTTTTCTCCAGTAAAGTACTACTGTATTGTTATATTCAAAGTAATTTGACATATGCAATTCATATTATACAATTATTCAACTGTATACAAATATACATTTAAAATACATTTTGTTGTATTGAATACATATTTAGATAAACTGTAAGAAATAATCCTTCACATATCTTTAGCAACATATATAAATATACTTAAATACATAGATACAAAGAAATAGATGGGCAGGCTGATAAATAGATATAAATGGCAGAAAGACAGATAAACATTTATTTCTGTACCTGTGTAAAACCCCAATAGGAAGTAATGTTCTCAACAAAGAAAATCAATTAACATATTAATCAATTATATCTGAGAGGTAATCATTAATTAAGAAAGACAATATGTCTTATATATATGTTAGTGTGGGGAGAGAATGGCATGAAATAGAGGAAATATGAAATGTAGAAATATTTCTAGAAATATACTGAAACTACATTATGATTTACTAGCAATTTAGGAGAATTTATCTAAATAAAACAAAGTAACAGGCTTAATATATCTATTACTGAGTGAAGTATTATTCCCCATTCAAGGTATTGCCCTTTATTTCATTATTCCATTTGACAGCTTTCAGATTATTCAAATTTTATATTTCTTTAGAGGCATATTTATTAATATAGGAAAATGAATAAAATTAAAAGAATTATTATTCATGTCATTTTCATGGGCATCATTATTACAGAATATCACTAATGTTTTAGAAACATACTTAATCAAATTAAAATACTTTCATATAAATTAAAATAATATATTGCTTTTGGTTTAGTATTATTAACATTTTTAAAACATTTTGTTGAAATATAATATAGCTAAAGAAAAGTGAACGTAGATGAATGTTCTCAAACTGAACACCTCCATATAACTAGCACCCAGGTCAATAAATAGAAGCTCAGAAGTCATTACTTCTCTACCCAAGAATAACATGCTGACTAATTTTACCTGGTTCTGTTGCTGATATAATAAAATCATATGATACAAACTCTTTGTGGCTAGTTTCCTTTAACATTACATCTGTGAGATTCATCTATACTGTTAGAGTTATAGATTCTTCATTCTCACGGTTGTATAGTATTCCCTTGTGTGATCATACCACAATTTATTTATACATATTATTGCTAATAGATTAGGTAGCTTCCAGTTTTTGACTATTACAAATAATGCTGCTACTAATATTTAGTACATGTCTTGTTAAATATGTATGCATTTCTGTAGAGCTTATATTTAGGTGTTGAATATCTGGAAATATAGTATACATATATTTAGTTTTAGCAGATATTACCAAATAGTTTTCCAAAATAATTGTACAAATTTACACGCACATTAGTACTATACACGAGTTTCATTGTTCCACATCCTTGTCAACATTGCAATTCTCCATCTTTTTCATTTAAGCCATTCTGGTAGACATGCAGCATTATCACATTGTGGTTTTACTTTTACATTTTCCTAATGAATAAAGAAACTAAGCACCTTTTCATATGTTAATTGGCCATAGTGAAATCAACTTTTGTGAAATACTATCTGCTCAAGCATTTTGCCCATTTTTCTATTTGGAGTCTGCCCTTATTGATTTAGTTCTGTATCTATGAGTCTTCTGTTCAGCAAATTATGTTGACTCTATAGACTAATTTGAGACTCTATAGACTAATGTTGACTCTATAGACAAATTTATAGAATTATGTTGACTCTATAGACTAATTTGAGAATTGCCAGTATCTTCTTCAAATCTGGGGAACTTTTCACCTTGGTACTGGTGTCTTTTGATGAACAGACATTCTTAATTTTAACAAAGTCCAATTTTAAAATATTTTGTTTTTCATGCATTTTTGTTCCCTATTTGGAAAACCTTTCCCTATGCCCTATTATCAAAAATACCCCCACATTACCTTCTGAAAAACTTATTGTTTTATGTTTGATATATCTATAATCCTTCTGGAATTAATTTTGTAAATAAGGTAAAATAAGGGGGAAAAAAATCTTCATTTGTTTACAGACATGTTTATGGCTTATGTGATAGACCAATGTGTCAAGGCTTGTGATTATACTAGATGGTGTAACCCATGAAGTAGGTCATTAAGAGAACACTGAGGAGAGATATCTAAGGTAGCCCAGTGAGTTAAGCATTTATCTACAATCATGGCATCTTTGCATGACTATGAGTCTCTCAAAATGTTTACTTATT
>CAUYQG010019419.1:0-13020 GCA_963574415.1 Tarsius wallacei
TTCCAGCTACTTGGAAGGCTGAGGCGGAAGGATCGCCGGAGCCCAGCAGGTCGAGGCTGTGGTGGCCGGGAGCGGCCACTGCACTCCAGTCTGGGCGACAGAGTGAGACTCCAACTCAAAAAAAAAAAAAAAAGAAAGAAAAAGAAAAAAAAAAATTAGCTGGGTGTGGTGGCACGTGCCTGTAGTTCCCGGAGGCACTACAGGCTGAGGGGGAAGGATCACCTCAGCCCAGCAGGCTGAGTGGCGGTGAGCGTGCCACTGCACTCTAGCCTGGGCAACAGAGTGAGACTCTGACTCAAAAAAAAAAAAAAAAAAAAAAATATTGTTTGTGGGTCATCTACTATATATCCTTCTATGGGCCAAGAAATGAACTGGGTACTTTGCATACATTATCTCATTGAAGACTTAAAATAACACTCTTGAGTAGTTACTATTATTCCTATTTTTTATAGATGAGGAGAAATAATCTCAGATAATATTAAGTAACTTGCCAAAGAGTTTACTGAGCTAGGAAGTGACAGAGATGAAGTTGGAACCTGGAACCTGTTCATGTCCGCCCTTTTTTTAAAAAAAAATGTTTTATACTGCCTCTCAGACAATAGGATACTCTTGTAGAAGGGCAGGTTGCTAGAATGTAGTTAGATATGTGCTTAATTTTGGAAAATAGTATTGTGGTAATATTAATTTGGCCTTCAAATTAAAGTTTAAGGAAAGAGTATAGCTAATATTTGGAATAAACTAAGTAAAAGCAATATTTATTGTTGCTAAACATTGTTGTGATTTTGGCTTTTTCTTTTTTGTGCATCAGCTATATCAACATATATGTGGTTAATAGGTATCTATTTATAGCCAAAGATGTTTTATGATGTTGGGAGTAGTGTTTGGACTCTGGAAGTAAGTACTACATAAACACTATTTTTAGTTCTTAGTCTGAACATTGACATTAGACACTACCATGTTTTTCCTTTATAGAATCACATTTTTACTTTGCTTTGTCTTTTTTTTTTTCTGACACAAAGAGATTTGTTCAAAGGGAACTGATTGTGAAGATGACAACTCTTCGTTGTATCTCAATGGCTTAGACTCCACATGCGATTTCTTCTGTCTTTAATTAAACTTGTTTTTTTCAGTGTTGTAGCTGGGAGCACTGTGTTGACACAACTCACTCTTGTACAGAACAGATTAAAATGTCAGTGTTCTGATGTTCTCATCTGTGGGAAAAAGAAAATATTTGGGGTATTTTATTTATAACTTTTAAAAGACTCCTCTGTGGAAAAAGATTACTTGTAAGATGGAAAACCATTTGACAATTAAAGGGACAGAACTCTATTTAATATTAGTCTAACAAAAAATGGGGAAAAGTGTGAAAGCTTACTAAAACTCTTCTCTATGGATTTAGAACATATCTTTCTCTGTTTTCTTCTTAATTTTCACTTCATTTTATCTTTTAATTCTGTGGTGTTCTGCTTAATCCTTCCAGATGCTGTGTATGCAGGATATTGACAGTTTCTACAAAAGGCAGTTAGTCAGTCATTATAGTAAACACATATATTATGTGGAAGAGGACTACTCGTCGGGAAATGTAGTTGGTGTATTGAACCTTTAACCTTCAAATCATGTCTGAATTGTATCTATTTTTACAATGGATCATTAACATTTGCTAGGTATTTATTGGTAAATAGGCCAGCAAATTCAACATGCCACAGTATGAGACCCGTTTCTGGCTATCAGGCAGTGGCAGGGTATAAGCCACGTAAATTAGCACTGGGTGCCATGCAGATTTTAGAAGCCACAGTAAACAGATGAGCTTGCTGCCTATTGTTAAGGCAGGGCCTTAATAATAGGCGCTAAGATTTAAGGCAGGGCCTTAATAATAGGAGCTAAGATTTAAGGGACATTTACAATGTATCTGGAATATTTGAGTCTGTATGTATTGATTGTCTAATCCTCACAACTCTGTGAGTAGATAATATTATTTCCATTTTACTGATGGGGAAACTGAGGTCTATAAATGTAAAGTAAATTGTCCAAGACAACTCAGAGAGTAGAAAAATAGGACTTGCATCCAGAGTATCTGGTTTAATAGCCAGTTCTATTAGACAGTTTCTGAAGGTTTATTAACTTTTGGTATAGTACCATTGGGAGCTTTTGCTCTTTGGTGATATTATTAACCAACATGTAATATTGGGTAGATGAATAAGATAAATATTAAACTGACAAGGAAAATTTTTTCTTATGTTCATATGGTAGGTGGTGGCCAGGGAAAGTGCCTAGTATTCTTTGGGCAGATATCATTAACCAATATGTAATATTGGGTAGATGAAGAAGATAAATATTAAATTAACAAGAAAAATTTTTCTTATGTTCATATGGTAGGTGGTGGCCAGGCAAAGTGCTATGCTAGTCTTCTTTGGGCATATCTTAATTGGCCAAGAAAGGAATTATGAATTGTTCTGCTTTGCTCATATAAAGGCAAAAGGTAGCTTTCTACAAAGGCAGACACAAGCATTTCAAGTGCCCATTCCATACTTCTGGTTTTGGAAGTTAGCTGGCCCCTAGCAGAGCATCTGCCTTTCAGACCTTATTTAGAGATTTGCTTTATTTGAGTTGTCCCTTGGGTTAACAAAGCTGTGGAATCTGCATTGCTTTGGCATTGCTCCCTTCTATGTAAATTACAGATGTTCTGTAATGCCCTTTTGGACTGCTTTTGGGAAAAGGGGGAAGAGAAAAAGCTTTTCTCTTTCTTTTCAAAGGGCTCTACTAGAGGTTCTAAGTAGGAGGAAATATATTTACTGAGTTTTTTCCTTTTATGTTTCCCTTCAATCTTTGAAACTACTTTCTGCAGCTTTGCTGCTGTGGGATCAATTTGTTGGCAAGGGTTATTCAAACATGAGCAGAATTTGCGTCCTCTTTAGATTAAAGTGCTACAGCCAACAATAACAATTTTCTTTGTGTGGGAACTGGTGCTCTATATGCAAGTCAGACTATACTTGGTGGTCTGTAAATTACTCTAGATTAAAAACATGCATTTGAGGGCAGAAGGGGTCTTTTCCCAGGTTTTGTTTGCTTTCATTTTTAGTCTTTTTGCAACTAAAAAAAAAATTACCTGTTGCTTTTAAATAGAAGTTGTTCTAGAAGTATTTATTTTGCCTTTTAATTTGGGGATGGGAGGTTGATTACTTGAAATGAGACATATAATAGAGTTTTTAAAAGAGTAACATTTAGCTGGGTGTGGTGGCTCACGCCTATTAATCCCAGCAATTTGGGAGGCCGAGGTGAGGGGATTACCTGAGCCCATGGGTTTGAGACCAGCCTGGGCAACTTGGCGAGACCCCATCTCTACAATAAATCCAAAAATTAGTCAGACATGGTGGCGTGTGCCTGTTGTTCCAGCTACTTGGAAGGCTGAGGTGGAAGGATGGCCTGAGCCCAGCTGTTTGAGACTGCGGTAGCTGTGAGCGTGCCACTGCACTCCAGCCTGGGCAACAGAGTGAGACTCCAACTCAAAAAATAAATAAATAATAAAAATAAAATAAAAAGTAACATTTATATTAAGGTATAGCTTATAAACAGATACAGAAATTTGAATTGTATGACTTAATACATGTTTGCATATATGTAACTCAGTTTTTACTTCTCCACTTCCATTTTATTTCACTTTTACTCTTTTATCCTGTATGACTGCAGAGAAAAATCACATAATCTTGAAGATTGATATTTAGATTTATGGATTTCAGCCTCAATTGGACCCATCAATTGAACAGAGAGGTAGTTTTTCTCTGTCTTCCTCATTCAGCTTCCTCTTCCATTTTCTCAATTGTTATTTCAAATCTTTGTCACTATCTCCAGGGCTTCTTTCTTACTATTTCCATATTAGCTTTTAACTGATGGCTTACCTCTTACTTCATCAAGAAAGTAGAGGCAATCAGGAGGGAACTCCCTTTTCCTGCTAGCTGTCCTGTTGCTCCTCAATATATAAAAACAGTATCTCCTAACTATCCTTTCCTCTCTTATTAAAACTCTTTCATTCCCTTCTATCTTCTCAGTGACTGATATCGGTTTATCGCTTTTCCCCTGTAGCCTTTGTATTGACTTACTCCTCTCAGTATATATACATGACCTCAATTAAAAAAGTAAAAACAATGGCTAGGCTCGGTGGCTCATGCCTGTAATCCTTGTACTTTGGAAAGCTAAGTCAGGAAGAGCACCTAAGCATAGGAGTTTGAGTCCAGCTTGGGCAACATAGTGAGACTCCATCTCTTAAGCAAATATATAAAAAACAAAATAATTCAAAGTTTACTCTTGACCCTGTGCCACCCTCTAGTTACTATCCCCACTTTCTCTTTCTCCTTCACCTCAAGGTCAAACTTCTTATTTATTTGATTCGAAGTCTCTGTTGCCCAGGCTGGAGTGCAGTGGTATGCTCATGGCCACCACAGCCTCAACCTGCTAGGCTCAGGCAATCCTTTCTCCTCAGCCTTCTGAGTAGCTGGAACTACAGGTGCGCGCCATCATGCCAAGCCAATTTTTTGATTTATTGTAGAGATGAGGTCTTGCCACATTGCCTAGGCTGGTCTTCAACCCTGGGCTCAGGCAGTCCTCTCGCCTTGGCCTCTCAAAGTGCTGGAATAATAGGCTTGAGCCACTATGCCCGGCACAAGGTCAAGAGTCTTAACTCCCTGTTTTCACTTCCTCATTTCTCACTTACTCTTCCTAAATTTACTCTGTTGAAACTGCTTTTGCCAAAATCAGTAAATACTTTTTTGCCCTTCTTGAAACTCCTTCCTTGATGTCCTTTTCTCTGTTTTTTTTTTCTTCTTCCTCTGTAATCCTTCCTCAGATTGTTTTTGTGAGCTTCAGTTACTCTACCCATCCCTTAAATGTAGGCCCTTTCCAGGAATCTGTCTTTATATGGATTTACTCCTATTTTATTTTATTCTTCTTATAAGCAATCTGGTCACAACGTTTAATTACTGTCTGTGGCTTCTATCTCATGATGCTTACTTACTAACTCTTCTGAAACTCTTTTGATCTTCAACTTCATAGAACCAGCTTTCCATCTCACAATAGTATTTGGATATGTTATAGGCATGTATGAAAAACTGACATCATTTTCTTCCCTCAGCATATCCCTTTCCGAAACTAAACCTGTTTCCCTTATTGTATTCTTGATCCTGTTAGGTGGTAACTTTTTTACCAGGTACTATGTTCTGGTGATACAGAGCTACAAAGTCATTATAAGATAAGGCTTCTATCCTTGATCACAGAGACTGATGGGGGAGACAGAAACATGAATAGAGAATTATATTACCTTACAGTATAGTAAATACAATGATAAAGGTATGTGCCACGTGCATTTGTAACACAAAAGACATTGAACTCAAATTGTGGATTCAGAAAAAGTTCAGAAGTTGATGCCTGAGTGGAGTCCTCAGAAGTAGGGGCTTGCTATACTCCTCCCTTTCCCCTTTTCTTTTTTCTCCATATTTGCTGAGTTCCATTAATTCTAGACTCTTAATATCTTCCAAATTTGTTACATCTTTTCCATCACATTTGTTACTGCTTTAGTTCAGGCATCCTTGGATTACTATAGCAGCATCCTCCTAATAGCCTTCCTTTCTCCATTCGTATTATTTCCCCTAATCTATTATCCACATTGATATTACAGTAATTTTTATTGAAAAAACACAGTCTGATCATGTACTTCAAAGGTTTAAATCTTTCAATGACTTCCCATTGCTTTAAAAATGTAACTCTTTTTAGTATTGTATATTGGTCCCTTTGAGTGCTGGCCCTGCCTCTTGCCTCATCTTGCTGTTGTTTTAATAGATTTATTGAGATATCATTTATATGCTATATAGTTGTCCCATTTAAAGTATATGATTCAAAGGTTTTTAATATAGGCACAGAACTGTGGCTGGGCGCAGTGGCTCACACCTTTAATCCCACAACACTGAGGTGTTGAGGTGGAGAGGATCACTTGAGACCAATGTTCCAAAAGCAGCCTGGGCAACATAGCGAGACCCCCAGCTCTACAAAAAAATCTAAAAATTAGCCAAGCATGGTGGTGCACACCTGTAGTATCATCTACTGAGGAGGCTGAGGAAGGAGAATTGCTTGAACCCAGAAGTTTGAGGCTGCAGTGAGCCATGGATTGCGCCACTGCACTCCAGCCTGGGCAACGTTAACAAGACCCTGTCTCAAAATAATAATAATAAATAATAATAACAATAACAATAATAGTGTAGACCTCAGAGCTATAAATTTCTGCTAAACACTGTTTTAGCTTCATTCTATCAATTTTGCTGTTTTGTTTCAATTTTCATTTATCTAAAGTATTTTTTTAATTTCCTTTGTTATTTTATCTTTAATTAATTGGCTAATGTATGTTGTTATTTTTCATATACTTGTGGATATTCCAAATTTCCTTCTGTTACTGGTTTTTTTTTTTGAGTTGGAGTCTTACTCTTGTCACCCAGACTGGAATGCAGTGGCCGCTCCCAGCCACTGCAGCCTCAACCTGCTGGGCTGGCAATCCTTCCACCTCAGCCTTCCAAGTAGCTGGAACTATAGGCGCGCGCTACCACACCCGGCTAATTTTTTGATTTATTGTAGAGATGAGGGCTCACCAAGTTGCCCAGGCGGGTCCCGAACCTGCGGGCTCAGGCAATCCACTCACTCCAGCCTCCCAAAGCGCAGGATTACAGACTGAGCCACCGAGCCCAGCTTGTTACTGGTTTTTAATTTAAGTTTATCTGTATGACTTCAGTCATTTAAAATTTATCGAGACTGATTTTATAGCCTTATGTGTACCCTATTCTGAAGAATGTTCCATGTACACTTGAGACGAATGTGTATGCTGTGGTTGTTGGCTAGAGTGCTGTATAGATATCTGTTCATTTCTGCTAGTTAGGGTTCTTCAAATCTCCTATTTCTTGTTGATCTTCTTAGTTGTCCTATCCATTACTGAAAATGGGGTATTGAAGTCTCCAACTATTATTTTTTAATTCTCTATTTCTCCCTTTCATTCTGTCGTTGCTTTTTTCATATATTTTGTGGTCTGTTGCTAGGAGCATATATGTTTAATAATTGTTAAGTCTTCCTGCTGGATTTACATTTTTACCTTAATAAAATGTTCCTCTTCATCTCTAGTAATTTTTTTGTTTTAAAGTCTATTTTGTCTGGTATTAATGTAGCCAGTCTAGCTTTCTCATGTTTGTTGTATCTTTTTCCATTCTTTTACTTTCAATCCTTTAAAATATGTATCCCTAGATAATATATAATTGGATTTTTTTTTTAAAGATATATTATGGTCTAAGCCACGCTCGGCTGCTCCCCTTGATACCAGTAAATCAAAGGGACAGAATACTGGTAGAAAGAAGTTTATTTCTGAGTTCGAATCCAGGGAGCAGAGCCAGATTCAAGATCTTTGTAAAATGACTCTGCTCACCCTCCAGGCTTTTATAGTTCATTTTTATAAGTCCAGAGTTGTTAGTACCTATACATTAGCCACATGATCAGCAGAACATTGTATAGAACTTGAGTTTCAGCAACAATTATTAATAGTGACATTTTTAGGTCCAGACTTCCTGGTGCCAGGTATCAGAGGACCATAGCTTTTATCAGTAGGACCCAGCAGAAATGTTAATCAAGCTTGCCATAGAGTAAAGGGAGTTTACAAAGCCTAAGACATCTTGCATTATGTAAAAGTTATGGAAGTCCTAAAACCTATGATTACATTGATACAAAAGTTATACAAATCACAAGGTTTAGGATTACATTGATACAATATTATTCAAACTTATAACCACTCAGTAAAAGGGAGTAAATGGAGATTTGCATCTTTCAGTTGATTGCGCCTAGACTACAGGGAAGTCAAGGATCCCCTGAAGCTACTTACTGGGAATGCATAGGAGATAAGGGGAAGCACACCTTTTGTTAGCTCTCAGGAATATTGTTCAGGAATGTACAGGAGTGCTTGAGCCCTTGCCATGCCCTTATTTAGGGGCTGTGACAATATGGACAGACATTAGGGGGTCTCTTTATCAAATCTAGTTTGACATTCTCTACATTGTCATGTTTTATTCTAATACAATTGTGCTGTAAATTATTGGTTATGCTTCATTGCCTAAATATACCCCCCTAATACAGTGATGCTCATGGAAGCTTCACATTGAGTACTTTCTGAATTTTTTCTTCTTATCCCTATTCTAGCTTTTTGAGTGCTGCCATTGATACAGACCAAAGCCAGTGAGCCTCTGTATCAGGTAGGTCTTGATTAACAAAAATGTAAGTTATCTAATTAGCTTTGAAAAGAGAGAGTTTAATGTTGGTGGTTGTTGGATCATATTCCTTTGAGTCAATAAAGGGTAGCCTCTGCATTATAATTAAGCAGGACTTTTTCCCTTTAGTGGAACTTTTTCTCTACCCCCACCCATGTTAAAGTTATAGTTTTGACTTTGGGGTTGCCAGGAATAACTTTACTTTGCATGAATAATTAACCAAATTGAGTAGCAGAGCAAAAAACATAATTTATTTTCACACTGTGATAATAATAGAACTTACTATTTTTGGAGTTCCATATTACTTCCATTGTTGGATATGTCTTAATAAGGAAGTAGCTTCTTCTCATTAAATTCAAGTTACACCAAAGAAACTTGTTTCTGCATGAAGGGGGTTTTACTTATTTTCCAAGCTAAATAATTTTTTAGCACAGGATGTTTAGGCACTTATTTTTCTTCAGACTATAATCTAGAATCTGTTAGTAGGAAGGTAAAGTGAAGAATTCCTGCTTTTGTTGATCCTGTGCTTTTCAACCTAAACTGTTTCTTAAGGCAAGCTATTTCTCATTTCCATTTCTCTCCCTGTACTCTGAGGATGATAATTATGGATGCCACAGCTGTGAGGTAGCCTCAATTTTATTTTTTGATAATTTAAAGTTGGAAATTTTGGCTGAGAGTTGGTACTGGAAAAGAAAAGTAAAATGTATGTAAAATAATTTTATAGCCCAGACTTCTTTGTAGTGACATTCATAAATGAAGCTAGAAAAGGGTTTTTGAGTAATATTTCCAGGTTTCCACTTAATTTTTGGCTGAAAATAGTCAATATTCCATTAATTTCTTTGCATTTCTTAAATAAATTGAACAAAGAGTTCAAATTATGACCCTTTAGAGTGTTTGTGGCTAAGCTATGTATTACTCTCAAATTTAATTGATGGTCTAAGGTTCACTGGAATTTGAAGTAAAATTAAAACATTAGAACACTAGATGGCTTCTTAAGCAGTTCCTGTTCTTTTTATTTATGTTGAAAACTATTTAGCATGAGGGGAAAAAAAAAATCTCCTGGCCAGGCTCCGTGGTTCAGCCTGTACTCCCAACACTTTGTGTGGATTGCCTGAGCCCACGGGTTCAAGACCAGCCAGGGCAACTTGGCGAGACCTTGTCTTTACAATAAATAAAAAATTAGCCAGGCGTGGTAGCACACACCTGTAGTTCCAGCTATTTGGAAGACTTAGGTGGAAGAATCGCTGGAGCCCAGCAGGTCAACGCTGGGCTGGCCGTGAGTGTGCCACTGTACTCCAGCCTGGGCGACAGAGTGAGACTCCAACTCAAAAAAAAAAAAAAAAAAAAATATCCGGATAGTCACTTTGTGCTACCTATCTTGTCTTGGTAATCATTTAGCTTTTTTTGGATAGAACATGGCAGTTTCCACATGATCTCGTTTTAACAATTTGTTGGTTAAACCTAATCATCTTTAGCTTTAATGGTTTTATGTCAATTATTTATTTATTTTTAAAAAGTCTCATAACATTTTATTCCAAATTACTAAAACATTTTTTTCAAGACTAGAAGACATCACTGTCCACTTGCTCACTGGTATTTGTTACCTATCTGCCATCTTTTTTTTTTACATCATATGCTAGTATGATGTAAAAAATCACCTATGGAAGGCAAGGGATGAAAGCAAGGATCAGCAGAGGGAGAAGTCAAGCTGCATGAGGGCCAGATGCTAGCGTGGATCGATCCCATGGATAACTCTGGGGCTTGATTGGCTTTATAGAGTTGTCTGTAGTTAGGGCTAGGGGTCAAGTCTTTATATTCCTATGTTCATGAGTCAACAAGTGCAGGTTGCTCGGGCAGGGGCCTGGACCCTGAAAGAAGTTTCTGTCAGATTATAGCTAACACTGACCGCTCTCCCAGCAATTGGGAAATAAGTCCTATATCTAAGGGAAATGTGGAAAATTCCTCACTTTGTCTTCCACAGCATGGTAAAAGAAGTCCAAGCTACTCAGAAGCACAAGCAGTTTTTGATGCCAGGTTGGGTGCAGCACAAAACCCGTGGATTCTTTGGCTCATTTCTAAAATGAATTTTAGAGCAGCCACACAATTTTTAAACAAAGTTTATTAGAGAAGTAAGGGAAAAAAGAATGGAAAGCATGCCAGAGCTGGCACGGGTGAAAGAAACCACACTTTTGCTCTTTTCAATAGACCTGATATGCCTTCACAATGATTAATATGCCAAAAAGGTGGAGCCTAGGTGACTAACTCTGGAGATTGACGTCTCTGGGCCCTTGATGTGAGGAGACAAGGGGTCTTTTCTTGACCACATTGTCTTTTGCAGGAGACTGGCCAGATGTTTTTAATTTACAAGTTCGTGAGGTACAAGGTGGTCTTACTATCATTTCTATGGCTTTGGTCACTCGGGTGGTATTCAACCTTCCACCTTCAACTGGGAACCTGAAAGATTCTTAGAGGTTATTATGCTAAACCATGAATTGAAAGGTTGGCCTGTCGTCTTCTTGCATCTGATGGAGTTTTCATTTGATTTGCCCAGGGGGCAGGGTAGGCTGCCAGCTTGGCCTGCAGTAAAATGTAATTTTAAAAATGTCTGAACACTTCCTAAAACGTACCTATGAGAACTTTATCTATCTATGTCTAATCTGTGCTAGCTACTGTGCCTCAGTTTTTATTCAAGTCTGGAAAGAGGAAACTAGAATTGGAATGTATAATAATTGATAATAGTTAAATATTAGAAAATTTATAATTATATGTACTTGTTTAAAACTGACTTTGATAGCATTTTTATCAATATATTTTAGGATTTGTTCATTCAAAAGATATTTAAGAGCCTATATAAATGGAGCCATTTATCTTTTATGTTGGCCACCTAGCAGCTGAGCTCCCTTCTGTATGGGAAATACTCTGTATGAGGTCATGTTCATCTAGCACTATAGAAGCTGAAAATGCAAGGCACTTGCTTTCCCAACCTCCTTGAGAG
Organism: Tarsius wallacei; assembly: GCA_963574415.1. NCBI lineage: Eukaryota > Metazoa > Chordata > Mammalia > Primates > Tarsiidae > Tarsius > Tarsius wallacei. The sequence continues at coordinate 11,278 of CAUYQG010019419.1, forward strand.
GGATAGAGGCCCATGACCTAAACACTGCCAAGCAGATAAAGTTTTGAGATAGACCTGGTGATGTGAAAGACTGACAAAAACAATTTTCTTAATTATAGCAGTAGAATTAGTTGGTGCCAACATCCACTTTCCAGAGACAGCAGCATTTCTTTCACCATATTCCACTTTAGTAGTGTTATCAGTGTAAACACCCAGAGCCAAAGACAGGAGTTTCCTCACCAGACTTGTTCTGTAGTGTGCCTCTTTGTTTCTCTCAGTTTCTGACTAGCTAGCCTATCTGTTAAATTGTCTAGGATTGGTGTTTGTTTTTTGCCTACCAAAATCCCTAATACAGCCTACCTTGTACCAAATGTTCTAGACTCTAGTTTATTGGGGTGAAAAGAAAGATATGGTCTAGTGGGGAGAGACTGATAGCACAAAGACAAGTAGACAGTATAATTCCTGATTGTGATAAGTGGCATGAAGGAAATAAACAGAACAATGGGATTAATGAGAGGAAGTGGGCAAAGGATCCTTAAAAAAGGTAAGACAGTGAAATGATTTTGCTGAGACCAGTAACTGAGAGGAGTAGGGAGTAAAGGGAAAAACAGTGTGATGAAAAAGAATTTTGCTGCCAAAGAAAATAACAATAGCACCGGGCTTGGTGGCTCAGCCTGTAATCCCGCGCCTTTGGGAGGCTGAGGTGAGTGGATTGCCTGAGCCCGCGGGTTCGAGACCCGCCTGGGCAACTTGGCGAGACCTCATCTCTACAATAAATTTTAAAAAATAGCCGGGCATGGTAGTGTGTGCCTGTAGTTCCAGCTACTTGTAAGGCTGAGGCGGAAGGGATCGCCGGAGTCCAGCAGGTCGAGGCTGTGGTGGCCGGGAGCGGCCACTGCACTCCAGTCTGGGTGACAGAGTGAGACTCCAACTCAAAAAAAAAAAAGAGAAAATAACAGTAGCAAAGTTGGTGAGGATCAACTTGACTTACTGGTAAAGGGACCAAAAAAATAATAATCATAATGACTCTGAGTTATGTTTGTTTAGCTAATTTAATAATTTCTCTTTTTAAAGAATTATGTATTTTAGTATAGGAACCTATGCTATAATCAGTGTCTCTTAATTAACTCAGTGGTAAGCAGCACTGTTTAGACTCAAAAGTGTGTCAGATTGACTGCATTAGAATCACCAAGGAAGTTTTCTATAAAAACAGATTTATAAGTCCCACTCATAGGAAATATAATCAGTCACATTTTATAATCATTAGTGTTATACTACAATGTCATCTAAGGTAACCCTGCAAAGCAGTAGCTTACTTTTAGTTTCAGGTAAAGCACACAGAAGTAGCCAGTTCTGGGTCATTAGGCTGTGCATAGGCCATACACTTAAGATTGATACATGCTCCTTTTACTTGATAGACATTAAGCTTTTACCTGGCTGGAAATAAAACAAAATGAAATTGCTGGGTGCAGTGGCTCACACCTGTAATCCCGGCACTTTGAGCCTGTAATCCTGGCACTTTGGGAGACAGAGGCAAGAGAATATCCTGAGCCCAGGAGTTTGAGACTAACCTGGTCAACTTGGTGAGACCTCATCTCAATAATAAATCAAAAAATTAGCAGGGCGCCGGGCTCGGTGGCTCAGCCTGTAATCCCGCGCCTTTGGGAGGCTGAGGTGAGTGGATTGCCTGAGCCCGCGGGTTCGAGACCCGCCTGGGCAAGCGAGACCTCATCTCTACAATAAATCAAAAAATTAGCCGGGCGT